>JAAOMT010000586.1:735077-984460 GCA_016748015.1 Geosiphon pyriformis
TTATTTTCTTTTATTTTCTTATTACAATCATTAGGGTAGCCTACAGACAAAATTCCTGTAGAAGAGTTGACTTTCACAGCAAAGTAACTACACATTTTTAGTGAGCTTCTAGACAAGCAATTCCTGAAAAAGAGTTGACATTTACTACAACGTAACTACATAAAGCAACTGGCACGGAATTGGCCATTCCACTCATAAGCCCAGCAAGTTCAAATTATAGGAGATAATTTGAAGTTAAAAATTCAGTTACTGGAGGTTCAACCACATCCAGAAAACATGAATTCACAGCAAATAAGTATCAACAACATTTAAGAAAAGAGACCAAAAACCTTTGGTAACAGTGCCATGGTGTAGTAGTCCCTTTTGATAGCTAATATTTGATGCAGGATTTGATTAAATCGTCCGAGATAAGTAGTTATTGCTTCGTGATCTTTTTGTTTAATTATGCTGAATTGATTCTGCAATTGGATTAACGTATTGGGGTCACAGAAGTATTGCAGAAATGTGAGTTTAAACTCGGTAAAAGAGGTAGGCTTCTCTGCCAGGCTCTGGTACCACAAATTAGTGGTTCTGGTCAGAAAAAACGGCAGTGCCTGAACTGTGCGGTCATCATTCCAACTGTTAGCAGTAATTGCTTTTTCAGCGTCCATGATCCAAGAATATACATTATCTTCTTCACCAGAGAATTTTTCCAATTTAGCAATATCCTGGTAAGCCATGATCTGGTTAATGGGTGGGGTGTTACTGGTTATGTTTAAAGGGATTGGTGTTCGCATATTCAAGTGTTCTCTAGGTGCTAATGTTAGTTGCTTTCCTTTGTTGCTTGAACCAATAGGTTGTAAGATAGCTGTTTTTTCTGTCAGGAGAGATGCTGATTCTACTAGGTTTTGTGCTGATGGCTGTTCCTAAGTTGACAGGTTTCCTTCTGTTTGACTGGCTGCTGGAGTAAGATTTCCAAACAGCAATCCATATTCTTCTAATGATTTGGTCCAACTGTATTGATTCCAAGAGTGTGGATTTCCAGGAGTTTGTGGTGTTTCCAACTGGGTTTCCGGGGGTGAGTTGAATACAATTCTACTTTGGGGTGTCTAATGGTATAATGGAGTTGTTGAGAAGAGGACCCTTGGTTTTTTGTTGACCATGGACTTGGCTTGAGCAGTTATGGGGTTGTTGGATTTGTTTTCGTATTTCTCAGAGTCGGATTCCACTGGTTGTTGTACTTGAGGGAATTGTTGTGCCACGTAATATTTAATGTCTGTATTGATTATGCGCAGAGTTTTAGCGATTGCTCAGGTAGTTGTGGCTGTTGAGTATCTTAGTAAGCTTTGATGAATTTGTTCTCCAAGTTTTCCTGTATCAGTTGTGCAGCCTAACAAGCAGTCGATTTTTGTGTTGATATAGTTACAAAAATCACTTTCTGCATAAGCGATTTCTGCTGGTATTCCTAGATCTTTTTGAAAGTATTGAAATAGTGCTTTTCCATACGAGGAGTGGTCCTTTCCTATTGTTTCAATAGTCGCCACTTTTATGTATTTTTGGGGGTGCTCTGTCTCTGTGGATTTATAACCTCACAGGGAGCACCAAATATTATGGGTAAACTTGGTGGGTATGGGAAATGGTAATGTTTGGTGCTCTCAATTATTGATGATGCGTCTTCCATGTAATTCTGTTGGCTTAATCTTGATTATCAGTCTCTAAAGATCTATTTCTGGATGTGAATTTTACCCATTAAGTTCTTTGGTTATAAGACACAGAGTTTGTTTTTCATCGATTGCAATGTTTTTTATAAATGTGAGCTTTCTTCTCCGAACTAACGAGTGCAGTCGTTAGGGTCTGGTATTGTCTTTTTGCCTTTCCGGTAAGCTAACAAGATAATGTTAATATCCAAAATTTAGGGAGAGCTTCCCTCTTTTACCAGGCTATTACAAAGTCTATTCCCAGACAGTCGATTTTACTATGTTGCCGCTCCAAAAAAAAAAAAAAAAAAAAAAAAAAAAAAAAAAAAAAAAAAAGAAAAGAGAGAAAAAATAAATTAGTATCATCAATCACTGTGATCAAGAGCGATTGGTCCAAATTGTTAATAGGTTTGAGGTGGTTATGCTAAAAACATCTGTTCTAGAATGGAGGTACGAAACAAGGGTTAATTCACATAAAGTTCATGAAGTTTGAGAACATGAATTCGTGATTCTGATTTCTTTTAATAATTGGTTTATTTCAGGAGATGAAATAGGGAAGATAATAAAAGATGAAGGGGTATGGATATTTTAATTTCTGATCTAGAGGTTTGTATCTATTTTTTCTTCTCTGTTTTTTCTCACTTCTACAACTACTTGCTTTTATATATTCTTTTGGTTTTACAGGATTGCTTTCAATTGTCTCGCTATCACTAGCTATTGCTTTGTTGTTTCTGTTATTGCTTCATTTTTCTATGTTATCGTTAGTTATCCTATATTATAACACGTTATCTGACGTTATTACATGTTATTCTGTGTTATCCTGCGTTATAATACATTATCCTACGTTATTGCATGCTATTCTGTGTTATCCTGCATTATAACACATTATCCAACATTATAACATGTTATCCAATATTATTACGCGTTATTCTGTGTTATGTCATGTTTTGGTCACATTTCTTTATAACTTTGGATCAGTTTTTCTACTCGGGTAATATTGTGTATTGGCAAGTTGCATCACACATTCTTTCTCTGTCTGGTATGTCATTCCAGTTACACCTTCTTGGTAATGGTTCTTTACAAGTGAGGCACAGTTTCTCGTCCCATTTTCTGTGTCTTTTTAAGTAACCATATTTTTTTTTGTTACAATGGTTACAATAGTAGTGGGTAGGGTTTCTTGAGTCTTCATCTGGTGCGCTATATGCAGTCATAGATGAGAGTTGTTTTTTGCAAACTGAGCATTCTAGCTTTGGTCTACATTGCTGGTGGTTTCTTCGTGGACTTACCTAGTTCTATTCGGATCTTTCTTTGCTGATCCATGTTGGTATGGCTGGTAGTTCTGTTCTTTGGTCATCAGCCCAAGAAAGCTGATAGGTTTCGATGGCTGGTAGTGCTGGATTTTCTTTAAATTCAAAGGTAGGTCTTTGATTGGTGCTGGGTTTTTGGAAATGGCCACAGGTGGCTGGAATTCTGGCCTGGTGGCCATTATAATTGATCAGAAGCTCTTGGGTGGTCCAGTCTAAAGTGGTATTGGCTTTTGTTAATCAGTTATTCCCTACTAACACTTGATATTGTGTAGCATCCATTATTAATACTTTTGTAGGTATTACTATGCCATTAATTTTGAAAAAAAATGAGTCAATTTTGTCATGAGGCAGCTTTGTACTTCCATTGGCTGTTATGATTTGGAACGTTACAGCACAATCAACTTTGAAACTCAGTTGGTTTACTAATTGAAGCATTATGATGCTTTCAGCGGATCCACTATCTAAGATAAGTTTGATTGGGGTATTGTTTACAATGGCTTCTATATACATAGCAGTGATTAGGTGTTTTTCATCCAATGCTGCTCCACTGAACATAGTCTCGTTTTCCTCTAATTCAAAAGGAAAAATAGCTGCGAGGCTGCTATCTTTGGTGGCAACTGCTGGTGGTATTATTTGGCTCAATTTGTTGGAGAAATTTTTGGTTCTGTTGATGTTTCTACTGTTATTATTTCCAATAATCGGATTTTCCAGTATATTAAAGTAAGTTTGTTGATAATTTTGGTAGTTTGGATTGGTTTGCTGACTGGTTCTGGTGCAGTTTGGATTTCTTTGAACCAATGCGTTCTGGTTCCATATGGGCTTATTTTGGGGTTCAGGATGCCAATTTGGGTTGGCTATTATGAGCTGTTGCTAGTAAGTTCCTTGATTTTGATATATGGTAAGATATTGGCATGGTATTGGTATGTACTGGTTTCTGGGCATTTGGAGTGGTGTGTAATAATTATTTTTGCGTGCTTCTTGCATCATTCACATTCGACATTGACTAATCAAATGTCCTACACATTTGTAAAAATAGCAGGCGTGTGTTTCTGTTCTGAATTTCTGGTGTGACGAGCAATTATTTCAACTGTTGCTGACTTCCTGACTGCATCTTTGGGGTGGTTGGTATGTATTTTTTCTTGGATCCAGGATGAGGTAACTTTTTATTTTCTTAGAGAGTTCCTCTCTTAATTGTATTACTCTTTTCTCTAATGTTTCTGTCTTATTTTCCTCCATTACTATGTTAACCATTTAACTATGATTAGCTTCTTTCTCAGCTAATTCAAGGGCTCTGATAAGTGTAACAGCTTCTGGTAAGAAATTAGGGTGGGCAGGGCATACTCTTCTTAAGATGCTGCTTTTTAATTCTCTAATAAACTGATTTAAAACCTGAGGATCAGTGTAGTATTCTTGTTCAATTACTTCAATTTGATGGCAAATTTGATTAAATCAAGCAAGGTATTGGGTAACAGTTTCACCAGTATCTTGCTTGATAGTATTGAATTCATTTTGTAGTTGAATTACAGCATTTGGATCACTAAAATACTCCAAGAATGCATTTTTAAATTTGGTGAAGCTTGTGGATTTTGTTTCCAGGCTTTGATACCATGAGTTGACAGTGTCTTTCAAAAAGAAAAGTAATATTTGAATTGCTCTTTAATCATTCCAGTTATTTGTTTGAATGGCTTTTTGTGCTTTTCTGAGTCATATATGCACGTCTATTTCTTCTTCCTCTACTGAGAAATCTATTAATTATGTGATGTAAGATGTGGGCATTTTGTTATTTTTTTCTGCTAGTGGGCTTATTGGTCTAAGAGGAGGTGAGATGATATTTCTTTGAGCGTTCCTAAAAGTGACTTCTCTTATATCTGGTCTTCCTCTTGATTACAAGTTTTTTGGTTTCTGGACTGGCTGCTTGTTCCAGTGACTGGTCTTGTACTTGTTTTTTTACTGGTTTCTTCAGATTCCAATTCAGACTCCTCTTCACGGTTTTCAAACCCCGCTCCAAATTTTGGTTGAAAAAGGGGTTTTTGGAATAGCAATGAATATTCTTCTGTTATTGGTATATTTCTCTAATCACATTGTTTAAGTTTATCAGTATAATTAAGAGTTCTTGGTGTTTGTGGAGTTGATGTAGATGATGATGCAACTCCTAATAGGAGCTGAATTTTATTATCTAGGGAAAAATGGTAAGATCTTTTTTCTGACGAATGAAAGCATTGTTTTTTTATTGATTGCATGATGTTTTTCTTGGGTGTTTGGGCAGATGTTCCTAATTTTTACTAATTTTCTTCGTGATTAATTTCTGGATTGTGGATGCATTTTTTGGTGTTCTTTGTAAATATTGGAAAATTTTTGTTGGCATATTGGTCTATTTTGCAATGGATTTTGACAATAGTCATGGCTATTACTGTTATTTTCTTTGTAGTGTATTGTGATAATTCTCTATACAATTCAAGTTTTGCATCATGTGGTTCTTCTTTCTTTCCTATATGGTACTTTATTCTGGCATTAATATAATAAGTGAGAGCAGATTCTGCTGGACAACACCCTTCTGGTAATCCAAGATTACTTTGATTTTGTGTATAAATAGCATAGCAGAATTCAAGAACAGTAAAAGTAGGAGTTTTTGTCACCACTTTTGTTTCTTCTTTTTTAGCAATGAATTATTGCTAATTATTATTTTCTTTTTGATTTTCTTTCCTCATAGGGTTCACCAAATGTTATGGGATGGTTTTCTTGATATATTTAATTGCCAATATTCTGTTTTAAATGCAATCAGTCTCTCGTGAGTTCCTTAATTCTATTTGTGTAATAATGTTACTGTTATACTAAAGGCTTTTTCTTTAATGTCGCAATGTAAGTTATTTCTTAATTCCTAATTGTTATCTGTGTTTATTTACTTCTTCTCAGAGGCTGAACTGAAATCTACTTGCTATCTGGGGTCTTCTCTGAGGCTATTTTTGCAATTGCCTAATGTGTTTCTCTAATCTAGAAACATGGAATGTTAATGGTCTTTAGCGCTTTTCCTAATTTTTACAATAAAGCTTTTATCAATTAATAACAATGTGAATAATCTTGATCAGGAATTATTCTTCCAAGGGATTTAGCTGATTAATGATAGTTTTATTCAATAAATAATACAAGTAAGTTTCTTAATACATTGGATTCAGTTTTCAATATTCTTTTTCATTTCTTTTTGATTAAAGGTTTTTGTGGATATTTATTTTTAAAAGTAAAGACTAGAAGATAATTAAAGTGGAACTGTTGGATGAATTGTTTTGTTGAATGATATCATTTTTCTTAATATTAAAGCTACTGTATATATACATGTTTGTAGTTCTACAAGAAAACACATTGTAATACTTTTTTTTTGATATCTTAACCTGGTGTTTGCCACTATTATCAGTTGGTGTTGGCCATTATTGTGAACTGGTGCTTGCCACTATGTTAATCATTATCTTTTTAGGATTATTATTGTGCTATATTATGATTGGATAATTTATATTATTTTATGATTCTTTTGCTAAATTTTTGAACCATAACAACATATTTTCTAGTTTTACAAGATTGTTTTTAATTGTTTATTATTATTAAATATTGTTTATTATTTTAGTTATTGTTTTATTTTTTTATATTATAACTAATTATTTTATGTTATTATTAGTATTTTGTATTATTTTATATTATTATGTATTATTTTATGTTATCTTATATTATTTTATATTATTTCACATTATTTTATATTATTTTATATTATTTTATGTTCTTATATAATATTTATATTTTTTAATAGTTTAAATCAATTTTTTTATTCAAATAATATTATATATTGTTTTTTTTTAATATTTATTTATTTAATTTTAATTTATATAATTTATTAAAAACTTTTTTCTTTCACTCATTTCAAATTCCTGAAAAAGAGTCAATTAATTTTTTGAAAGAAGTTTTTTTTTACCATTCAGTATAATAAAACCAAACTGTTTTTTGATTTCAAGGCCACTGTTGGCCCTAGTATTGCCATCATAAAGAAGGTTATTAAAGACTCTGATTCAGGTGGAGGTTTCAAACTCATCTTGTTAAGGAAGAAGAAAAAAGGTAGCATTTTGGAAAAGAGTGTTGAAAACAAAGAAAAGTCTACTAAGGTGCCAAGTGGTCATTTATGGAGTTCTAAGACTGGTAATACCACCAAGTCTAATAGTATTGATATGGAGGAAAAGTGTCTGGTAGAGGAAACCAGTTTCAATTATAGTAAGAATAGTGTTTTTGCTAATAAAGATCCTAATCAGATGCTTAAAGAGCTGGGTATTAAGACCAAGAAAGTGTTGAGCAAGCTTTTAGGAAAGATAGATTTCTCAAATCATGATATTGATGATAATGTTTTCTTAGATGCCTCTTTAAAACTTCTCCTTTCCTTGAAGATCTTGGTCAATGTTTCTGTTAAAAAATCTTTTGCATTGAATATTGGGTTGAATGAGATAGTTAACAAAATGTCTCAAGAAAAATATGCCATAGTTAGGAAGTTATTTTCAGAAATCAATGATTTTGGGGGGCATCTACCTTCTCAAAATTCTCAGAGATTATCAGAGCGATGTTTACTTTTGAATTGGGTCTAATAAAAGCCACTGAAAAGACTACTGATGCAAAAATTATAATAAACACCAATCTCAGAAAGTTTACCAAACATTCTGATTAGACTGTGGTTTTGAAAAAAATTCCAATTGGTATTTCTACTAAGGCTGTGCATGCTGCACTATCTGAGTTTGGTATTATTAAGTCAATCAAGATGCAATTGGTGGAACTGTGGCAGAAAGCAGTGATTGAATTTGAACAAGTTGATCATGCTGATTTGGTTGCAGCAAAATGGTCTATTCTAATTAGGAAGGATACAGTACATATTATTAGAGCTAATCAAAATAAGATTTTATAAGATGCGAGAAACAGTCATAGGGCACTGTTCTATACTCTTTCTGTGGGAACAAATGCTCATGACATTTGGGATTTTATTGGTTCTGTGAATGAGAAAACATGTGTAATTAATCAACATTCTATTATATATGTCCAAACCAGATGTGTTATTGTTTGTTTTGAATCAGCTAAATCTCTAAATGCTATTGTGAAAACCACATTTTTGTTAAAAAGAGTCAATTTATGATGGTTTTATCTGGGTTTTTCTAGGTGTACTAAATATAAGAAAATGGGGCATACATCATTAAGCTGTTCTGTGAGTAAGAGTTTGTATTCAGATAAAATGTCTTGTATAACACTTCCAGACATGAATAAAAGCAGGTTGGCTGTTATCTATTCCAAGTGTTTGGCTCCCATTGCTCATCTTGTTGCTTTTGGTGGAGTTTCTTGGGCAAAGATAATTGGTAGTTCATTGTTTTTTCTTTTCTTTGCACAAAAAGTTTCAGTTAACTTTGGCTTCTCTGCAAAGATGAAACCTATCTCTCCTGTTGTTAAAGGCATTGAAAAAAGGTTTGCTGTTTTGGAAAACAGTTTTACTAGCCTTATAGAACAAATTAGTGAGTTGGCTAAGAGATTGGATTTACTTATACCAACAGTTTTCCAATCTAGCTCTGAATGTTAGCTATCAGTAATCTTCCCATCACAAAATTAGGTGGGCAATATAGTAATGGAAGAGGACTCGAGTAAAGCCACTAGTAGTAAAACTGCTACACTTTTGGTTTCATTTTCTCATTCTGATATGGTCAAATTTGAAAATATGTTGAATGGTCTTTTTGTTTTGGTGTTAAGTTTGTTAGCTTATCTCGATAGTTTGGTCCTGGCTGGTAGTGTGCACCTCTGATCTCCTTTTCAATAAATGAGTTTGTCTGAAAAATTGTAACTTGTAATGTCAGAAGTATAAACAATCCTGCAAAGCAGAAGGATATTGTGTATTGGCATAAGAACATGAACAATTTAATCTCAATTTTTACTGAAACTAAGCTAAGGAGAAAGATTCATCCATAGATTGTTAACAGATTTAATAATGTTTATGTGTTTACTTCTGGTTTGGACTCTGGTTACTTGGGTTCAAGGATTGCTATAGTCATAAATGATTTTTTGGTGAGGCATGTCTATAAGGTTTCTGAGATATCTGGCCATCTCTTTCTTATCAAGTTGCTTTTCAAAAATAAATTTTCTGTGTTAATTTTGGGGCTTTATGCTGAGATGTCTTTGGCAGTTTATTTCTCTTAAATGGATAACATTAATTTTTTGATTGTAAAGGCTATAAATGAGTCCTTCTTTGTTATCTTAAATGGCAATTTCAATGAGAATGGTGCTCACAAATGTGCCAGTTTCAAAAGATGCTTTGATTTGGATTTAGTCAATTCTTTAGATAGAAGTTTATTTGTGAAGGTGCCAACATGGAGCAATTCTTAAGATGTCTTAAAAACAATTGATTATATGTTGGTTTTTTTAAATTTGGCCAATACAATTGTACAGCGCAATGTTTCAGAGATCAGTAAATATTTTAACACTAATTATCAAGCTGTTTCTGTGTCTGTGGATTTGGATGGTTTGCTAGATATGTGGTTGAACTCTCTTTACAAACAAGCAAACAAAGATTGTTAGAAATTTGACTTTAAGGGTGTGAGTAATGATGACTGGACTGGATTTAAGGAGGTTTTAATAGCTAATGCTGCTATGTTTTCTGATGATTTCATGATGTTTAAGAGTTTTACAGATTTGGATGTGATGTAAAATATTATTTATAAGATGATATGCCTATCAACTAAAAGGGTCTTCAAAAAAAAGTGGTTTAAAGACTATAATAGTGTTTTTATTAAAGAGTTTTTCAGATTCTACAAGCTTGAACTTTTGGTTTCTAGGATTGTTAAAACTTCTTAACTTGCTTTTTATGATGAGTTTGATTTTTTGCTGATTAAGTGAGAGAGTTTTGATGCTGTTAATGTGGTTGTTATAAAATTACTCATTGATTCTGGATCTTGCTTTGATGATATCAGATCTGCTTTGGCTAAGATCAAAAAATTTTATCACTCTTCTAAACTATTGGAATTCAAGTGCACTGAGGAATCTTGAATCAAATTAGCTATTGATAAAAGGATAGAGAGTTTTGTGTTCAATAAAGGTCATACTATCAGAAGTATACTAGAGTGTCTTTTTCAAAAAGTCATGTTAGACTATCTTGTAGTGGATGAAAAGCTGGTTTTGGAATCTGATCTGGTTAAATCCAATGTTAATAAGATTATGGAATGCTAAACCCAAAAGCATAAGATGATTCCTATTATTTCTGATAATTGGTCTTACTAATACCAACTACTGGATTATGTTTTTAATGATGCTTTTTAAACATAAAAATTCCAATTGATTTTGATGAATTGTTTGGTGTTGTCTTAGATCTGCCTGATGGAAAAGCTGCTGGTCTTTCTGGCATTTCAAATGAGTTGTGGAAACATTGTGATGAGCCAATTTTGAACATGCTGCTGGTGCTTTTAAACTTTTGTTTGATGTGTGAATTGGTTTCAATCTCTTGGAAAAAGGCTTGGGTTTCTATGATTCTAAAACTATATAAGTGGAAAGGTATTTTCACAAATATTTGCTCTATTGCTTTAATTAAGACAGCTTGCAAAATTCTTTTCAAAATTCTTTCAAACAGAATTTTTTCAGCTTGTAATACTTTCAATGTTCTTTGAAGAGATAATTTTTCTGTTTTAAAGAGCATTATGACACAGTCCCCTATTTTTGCTGTTGGCTCAATAATTGAAGATGCTTTGAAAAAGAACTGGGAACTATGACTGATTTTGCAAAATATGTGTAAGGCTTATAATTTTGTCAAATAGGAGCATCTCAGAAGGAGTCTGGTCAAGATCAAAATATGTGATAAGTTTATTAGGTTTTTTGGTAACATTTACAATAATCGAATTAACAGAGTTATAACTGATTTTGATTTGACTAATAAATATTGGGTTTATAATGGGTTAGATCAAAAAGAGGTTTTTTCACTTCTTTTTTGGTGGATATTTTATGATTCACTTCTGTACAAAGTCAAAAGGCAGATGAGTGTATATGATTACAGATTGAATTCTCATTTTGTTTTCAGGACTGGTCACATAAATTCTCAAGATGAGATGATGATGTTTTTTGTGGCTGGTGCTTTTGTTGATAATATTATTTGAATTGACAATAGCCAGAAAGCAACACAGCATATCTTCAATATTGCTAGTAAAATTTTTAGGATCAATGACATTTTTATAAATAATGATAAGATTGTGACCATTTTAGTAAACTGCAAGGTTGTAAACTCTTGTTTATTTGTTAATGATGTATCTATTTCTGTTGCTAAAAAAGATAAATCTCATTGCTATCTGAGTATATTTTTGTCTTCTAAGGATTTGTTGAAGCCTAGCTTGGCTAAGACCCATTCGGATGTTTGGTTTTTTACCAATCTTGTTTTAAAGAAAACCATTTCTAATAAACAATTTTCATATTTGGTGTCAGCAGTTCTTGTTTCTATTGTGAGCTACAAGACCCAATTCAGTTTTGTTCCTATCAATATGTATAATAAGTAGAACACTATAATTCACAAGGACTTAAAGTTCAAATCTGGTCTGCTGCTCAATTTTTCCAATAATACACTTCATCATCCTTCTTTGTACAATTTAAAATCCTTTAAGCAGGTTTAAATTAAGGGCAAATCAGCTTTTGTTATTTGTTTTGCAAATTTTTCTAGTATTTTAGACCATCTGTTTGCATACAGGTCACATAATCTGCAAGTTCTTAGCTGATATTTATGTTATTCTCTGCTTTTTTCATCTTACATCACCATCAATCCTTTGAATAGCTTTTTGGCTGGTGTAATTCACATTTTTTTGAAGTATAATCTGTCTTTGGGGAGTTTTGTAACCAATGTTTTTTGTGTTTTTTTGCTTTAGCAGTATGAGATCATTTTTGCTGAACAGTTTCACAACCATAATAGTACAATTTTTGAGTAAAAGACATTTAAGCAGTGGAAGAAATTGAACCTATATGGCCTAGTTCCTGATTGGTTCAAGTATTTTGTTTGTTTTCTCAGTAGTAATACTTCTGTTTTTGTTGGTTTTTCTCTTTTCTTGAGTGTTAGATCTTCAAGTGTTCTTGAATCTTATGAGTTTAAAGTCATTTGTAACCATTTGTCAAGTGTTGATACTAGTTGTTTTTTTGTTTATACAGATAGATCTCTTGTTAATTTAGGGAATTTTGACATGAAGACTAAAGCTGTGGTTTTTTTTGAGAATATTGGTTTGGGTTTGAGTGTTCAGGTTTCCAGTTTGGTGTCTTCTACTATGGCTAAACTACAGACTATTACACTGATACTTAAGTGTGTTTTTTCTTTTAGTTCAGTTTAAGTTTTCTCAAATAGTCAGTCTGCTTTGGCTGCTTGCATATTGGAATTGGGCTTGGTGTATCCTGATTACCAGAATTAATGTTGAATTAAATGCTATCATATTGTGGGTTTTATTCATGCTAAAAATTTGGATGTTAGTTGGATTAAAGTGAAAAGTTACTTGGGTGTTCTGAGCAATAAGTGTGCTAATGCTCTTGCTAAGACTGCTTCCTTCTTGAATCAGTACTTTCTTTATCAGATCAATGAATGTTGTATTGAAGCTAGTGGCAATATTGTTTCTGAAAATTCTAGATATTTTGTACATAATATTTTTTAATCTATTTACCATGTGTGCTGGGAGGCTGGCTCTAGTTTTTGGGTGATAGAGACCAGTTTATAGGCTGATATTAATTGGTACAGATTATCTCTGGTGTAGCATCCTAACTCTTATTTGGCAGCCAGCTTTACTAGTAAATTTACAGCTGGTATTTGCACATATTTTATGAAGGCTCTACATTATTGGCTCCCTGTTGCTGTCTATAAGCACTTGTATAACAGGTGTTATACAAGTGTAGTTTGTTTGTTTTATGGTAATGTTGAGGTTTTGGACCATGCTTTTTCTTGCTCATTTAATTTTGACATTTATGTTTAGCTGCTAAGCACTTATGTAGCTAACTGGAAGAGACTTTCTGGTCTTCTTTTTTCATATTCTTGTGTGGCACAACTTCTGTTTTTATGTGCTTTTAACATCATAGTATGTGTGACTTTGTGCAAAGGTTTTGTTCTCAATAATTGGTATCAAGAATCTTTTGCTGTTTTCAAAGATTCTAAGATTGCAGGTCAGACAATTGTGAATTTTGTGTGCAGGTTTTGCCTTGCTTTCCAGAATAAAGTCTAATTGGTCTATACTAAGTACTGGGCTTTTATAGAAAAAAATAGGCTAATTCTGCTAGATGAATCCATTTTAGTTTTGGTCACTAGGCTTTCTTTAGCACTTTCTGCTAGTATAATTAAATTGTTGGGTATTGCTAATGCTTTTGGTGTTGGTTTTGAGATGCATAAATTTTTTAAGTTCTTTTCAGGTTTGAGTAGTAAGATTTTAATTCGCATAGATACTTAGTGTTGTTCTGATTAGCCTAAATGACTAGTTACATGTGGAAAATACATGATTTACACCTAATTTAGATTATTTGTATAATATATTGTACTAAGTAGTATTTGGATTTTACTCATTAAAAATAATAATGAAAAATAATAATTTATTTTTAAATGTTTTATAAATATAAAATAATCTATTTTATTTGTTTTTAAATTTTTTATTTTTTAGCTTTTAAATAATATAATAATACTTTATAATTAATTATATTATTTGGTAACTAATTATTATAACTTATTTTTTATTGTACTTATAATTATTTAATATTTTAAACTGTTTTTTTTTCTTAAGTTTCTATTAATTTATATGTTTTTTTAAGTATTGTTTTATAAAATATTGTTTTAATAATAATTTTATTCAAATAAATTAGAATAATAAGTTTAATTAATAAAATAGTTTTTTTATAAACTAATTTAAATAATGTAAATTGTATAGTATTTTTTTATAATATTTTATATTCTAATAGTACTGTTAGTATAAATAAATTTTATTTTATTTTATTGCTAATTTTGGTTAATGTTTTATATAATACATAATTAAATTATTTAGTTAATTTATTTATTTGTAAATAATATTATAATAATAATAATTGTTTAATTTCAAATTTTTAACTAAGTTTATTTAATGTATTGTTTATAAAATATGTGTTTTAATTTGATATTTTTTTATTTTTAGTATTATAATTAATTATATTTAATAATAATATATATAATTTCTTAATATTTACTTTTTTTGTTTTAAAAAATTCAAAAAAAATTTACTTTTATTGATTATTATAGATTTTATTAATTTATATTTAAAATTAATTTTTTGTTATTATATATACTAAAAATATTTATTTTGTTTTTAATAAAAAAATTTAACCAAAAACAAACTATTTTATTTTTAAAATTTTTAATATTATATCAACTTTTTTAAATTTTTAAGTAAAATTATTATCTATAAAATTATGTATAATATTTTTTGTAAATTTTTTTGGTTATGTTATTACTAGTAATAATTATTAATTCGTGCACAAAAAAGGTAGTATTTTGTGAAATTTTAAAAATTATAAAACAAAAAAACCAATTTTTTGTATTAATAACATAATTTAATTGTTAATTTAAATAAAATATACATATTTTATATTAAATAATACTATATATATTTTATATATTTAACCAATTACTTAAATTAATTAAACTATATTATTTTATGCTTAATTATTTAAACCATTAACAAAATACAAAAACTCTGAGTTTATAAAATTTATTGTATTTAAATTTATTTAAATTTTATATTTATTAATTGTCTTATTCTAATACTTTAAATATTGTAATTATATTAATTATATTTTTGAAAAAAATTGGTTATACATATGTTTAATTAATTATTTAATATATTCTGTAAAAATTATTTTGTTTAAAATTTAAATTATATATAAGATGACTGATATATAAGTGTGTAATATTTAATTATTATTAATAATATTAAATAAATAATGCCCAAATTAAAATATTTAAATTTTTGTTTACAGTTAATAATTACCCTACTTACAATATTAAAAATGGGCCGCATTCTTTAAATAATAATAATAATAATAATAATAATAATAATAATAATAATAATAATAATAAATTTTGTTATATAATAAATTAATTTAAAAAGTTACAAATTATTAAATTATAAAGTAAACATAACACCAAATTCTGACGCTGATCATCACCACGATATTAACTGAATAAGAATAATCCTTTTAAACCTTATAGTAAATATCTATGGCACAACCTGTAATTCAAACTTTGATAGGTATTTTCAAAAACCAAACTAGTCCAAGTTTCTCATTTTTTTGTCTTTATTTTCTCACCAAAAACATAACTGACTAATCACGTCTTTATTGGGTAAATAAGAGAGAGCCTGTAATCCAGTTCTCTTTGAGCCTGATTTGGCTTTAAATTTAGAAATTGCAGATTTTATCAATCGAAAAAAGCAAAATTGGTAAGATAATGTTGGATTGTTGTGATGATATTCTTTTTCAATTTGATCTTTTTCTCATATTAAATTTGTTGAGATATAGCCCACGAGATGCTGCGGTCAACATCGTGCGACTCATTAAGCACAAAAATCCTAACGTTGCTATGCTAGCCTTAACGGTATTTTGTTTTTTGGAACTATACTCATTTTTGATTTTGTCAAATCCTGGTTCCAATAATAATTCTTGATAATTTAGCTGTTAGATATTTGTGTAAAGAATTGTGGTTACCCTTTCCATTTGCAGATAGCTACGAAAGAATTTTTGAACGAATTAGTTCGAAGATTACCCGAAAAGCCACCAGTAAATTCAGATATTTCAGTTGCTTTCAATTTTTGCGGGATCTCATTTTTTTAAATCAAAATATTATTTTCTATTAAAAAGGTGATTCCTAATCCTATTCAGTTAAGGATATTGGAGTATATAGAGGAATGGAAATCAACCATATGTGTGACTTCACGTCATAAAGATGAATTTGGAAATATTAAAGATATGCATCGATTACTTTCTTTCAAAGGTTTGTAAATGTCATTTTTCAATTCAAATTTACTAGATGTTAATTCCCACTATTTCATCAATCCTAAATACCGATTAAAATTCTTCTTGAAAATTTTTAGGATATATTTTTCCCGAGATAGACGATCAATCGGTTGCTGTATTGAACCCATCACAAGTAAGACAATTCATTTCGATTATATATTTTCCGAGATATGCTTGTCTTAGATATTTCTCTGATTAGACATTGAAATCGCGCGAAGAATTGGAGGAAGAAGATCGTGCTGCACAAGGAGCGGTAAGATCCGAGTATTTTATTTTTTAAAAAATTTAAATGTAATTTGCGTCGTCATATATGTAACCTTCGTTGTCTAGATTTAGTTCTATACTTATGCGGCATATGCTTCACTGGCTGACATGATTTGTGTACCAAAACCAGAAATTGCAAGAATTAATCCGCAGAGGCACTCCTCAAGATTTAGCTGAGGCAAACGAGTTGATGAAAATCATGTCCGGCTACGTAGGTTTTTTATAATACTGCCTCTTCAATATATATCCGGGGACTGTAATTTTATCAATATCTTCCCAGGACTCTGAATCTCGACCAGATTACCAGAAACAAGCTGACGAAGAATTGGAGCGTATACAACGTAAATCTATACTCTTAAACGATATGCTTAATGGTGTCAAACCAGGCGAACGCATCGGTGATGGTGATGTTTTTGAGGTTGTTCATTGATCAATAGTTTCATTTTTCCTTCGAAAAAGAACAACGTATCTCAATAAAACATTTGATTTTTTTCTCGTGACTTCACGTAGGAACTTGCACAATCTTGTAAAGCTGCACAGCCCAAAATTCAACAGCTTATAGGACAAGAAGAGGATTCGGAAAGTATAGGTAAAACATTTCTTTTTAACGAGAAAAATTTTACCAAATCTTACCTCCTCATCTTTCAATAGATCGTCTTTTGACGTTGAATGATTTAATTAATGGGGTTCTCAAAAGATATGAGGATATTTCTAATGGGATATTTGAGCAGCAAAATAAAATCATGGTCCCGTCAAATCAGCCACCTAAAGAGTAAGGGATCAAGAAGTAAGCTAGTACCTAATTTTGATGACTAATATTTACATTTGTCATACCTAAAAACGTTACAGAGATCAGTTGGAATCATGGCTCATTGATTTTGGAGACCCTGACTCTCCTGGTCAAATTAGTTTACCTGTATCCACAACACCGGCTGCTCCCAAAAACAGTTCGTCCACCGGCAGAGGTATTGTAGATTTATAATGTCTACTTTGTTTCGTAATATTACTCATTTAATTTGATAATAGATCCCACGATAGATGATTTACTTGGAATTGATTTCAGTGGAAATTAAAAACTGTTCTTAAATGTTAAATCATAATATCTATAAATTATATTTTCTTTATTGGAAACTCATCTCTGAATGATTGTCTACGATAAATTATAGCATGATATTTAAACTGGTTTTCAATTCTTTATCCAACCCAAACTCGGGCATTTCTAAACATCCTGATCCATGGGCCATATTCACCCCAATTTTTTGAAGTATCTGATGGGTACCAGGAATTTGCTTCTTTGAATAAAACACGTTCTGGATGGGGCATCATGGCCAAGAATCTTCCATTAGGTGTTTTTACACCATTAATACCATTCGGACTTCCATTTGGATTCTGTGGATATCTTTCTGTCATATTCCCATAACTGTCTATGAATTGCAAGACAACAAGATTTTGATGTGTTAATTCTTTTAATTGCTCCTCGGAAGAAAACTCTGCTCTGCCTTCTGCATGAGCAACTGATATAGGTAATCTTGATCCTTCCATTCCAGCAAAAAATATTGAACTTTTAGTGTTATTCTCTTTACTATCACCATTGATCGTCGATATAACCTCCACCATACTGAACCTCGCTTCATATTGTTCGCTTTTGTTTCGTTTGAATAAGGGCCAATTTTCAGCCCCGGGAATCAGCACTTTAAGTTGGCTCAGAAATTGACAGCCATTACACACACCAAGAGCAAAAGTGTCGGTTCGTTGTTGGAAGAAATGAGAAAATTCATTTCGCGCTTTTTTATGCAACAATATAGATTTAGCCCAGCCAACTCCAGCCCCAAGCACATCGCCATATGAAAACCCACCACAGGCAGCTATTCCTTTAAAGTCGCGAAGCGTTATTGTCCCTGAAATTATATCAGACATGTGAACGTCAACAGCGGTAAACCCAGATAGATGAAATGCAAATGCCATTTCCATGTGTCCATTGACACCTTGTTCTCGCAAAATTGCTACTTTTGGCTTGTTTACACTTGGTATTTGTAAGAATGGTAAAGTAATATCCTCTGCCGGATTAAAAGTTAAGTCATAATGTAAACCGGGATCATTTACATCTAAAATACGGTCAAACTCTTCTTGCGCACAAACTTCATTGTCTCGTAAAGATTGCATATAAAAAGAAGTTTCTGACCAAACCCTTTGAAGATCAATGCGTGATTGGGTAAAAATGATTTTGCCTTGCAATTTCAGAATTATAAATTGTTCATCGTTGATGACTTTTCCAATTTGATGAATATCTGATTGCGGGATTCCGCACCCAAAAAATATATCCTTAACCTTTTTTAAATCTCGATCTCTTGTTTGAATTACTACACCTAACTCCTCGTTAAACAAAGCCTTCAAAATATCACCGTTTTCAATAAAGGTTGAAATATCTATGTCAATCCCAACATGGCCTGCAAAAGCCATTTCTGCAAGGGTTACGAGCAATCCTCCATCGGATCTATCATGATAAGCTAGAATAAGGTCATCAGCCTCTTCTCTTACAATCTGAATCGCTTTGAAAAAAGCTTTTATTATGTTGACTTCTTCAATATCTGGAGCTTCATCACCAATTTGCTTGTATACTTGAGCTAGAGCTGATCCCCCTAGCCGTTGCTTTCCACCTGCTAAATCAAGAAACAGGATACTGGTATTTTCTCCTTTCTTGTTCCGTTTTAGCTGAGGAGTATAAGTTTTATGTATATTAATCACTGGTGCAAAACCAGTTATATTTAAACTTAATGGAGCAATGATTTCTGTTTGAATACCATTTTGGACCCATTTCATTTTCATTGAAGTTGAATCTTTGCCCACTGGAATACTAATTCCCAATTTTGGACAAAGTTCCATAGCGATAGAGTGTACAGCTTCATAAAGATTTACTCCTTCACCCTTATGACTAGAAGCGCACATCCAATTTGCACTTAATTTGATATCAGAAATATCCTTGATGTTAGCAGCCGCGATATTTGTTATAGTTTCGGCAACCGCCATACGCGCAGAAGCAGCGGGAGATATCAAGGCAATAAGTGGCCTTTCACCCATAGCAATCGCTTCACCCGTTATTATATTGGCCCCATATGAAGAAATTGTTACTCCTACATCAGCAACAGGAACTTGCCAAGGTCCAACCATTTGATCACGAGTTACGAGCCCAGTAACGCTTCGATCACCAATAGTAATTAGGAAGGATTTAGAGGCAACTCCCGGCAACCGTAAAACTCTGTATAAAGAGTTTTCTATAATCTCCGTTGAGGTTATACCTGGAACGTACTTTTTGAGACTAGTATCAAATGGAACGTGTCTTGGTCGGACACTTTTGATTGTGTGTGACAATTTTGGGATTTTCCCAAAAAGGATTGACATCGGGAGATTGATAGGAGTGGTATTGAATAAAGCATCTTTCAATATCAGAACAGGTTCTTCGATTACAATTCCAACATCTGCAACAGGACATCTTTCTCTTGAACAAAGATTTATAAACTTTTCAATATTTTTTGATGCTACCGCGAGAACATATCTCTCTTGCGATTCATTACACCAAATCTCCATTGGTGACATACTAGGATCGTCATTTGGAATATTGCGCAACTGTATTATACAGCCCAAATTACTATCGTGCACAATTTCAGGCAAAGCATTCGATAATCCTCCAGCCCCCACATCATGAATTGACTCGATAGGATTGTTTTCTAGATTAGTGCATGCGTCAATTACCTGTTGACAGCGACGTTGCATTTCGGGATTTTCCCTTTGAACTGACGCAAAATCTAAATTAATAGAGCTAGCACCACTAGCCATGGAAGATGCTGCTCCGCCTCCAAGACCAATTAACATAGAAGGTCCTCCTAAGACAAAGAGATGGGCATTTATCGGGATTTTTTTTTTGAAAACGTGATTTGGTCTAATTGTACCTATACCGCCAGCTATCATGATTGGTTTATGATAGCCGCGAATTTCAGATGATTCGATTGATTTGAGGATTTTTTCGGAAAATGTTCGGAAATACCCAACAATTGTTGGCCGCCCAAATTCATTATTAAAAGCAGCACTTCCAAGTGGAGCTTGAATCATAATATCAAGGGCAGATGCGATATGGGATGGCTTTCCAAAATCTGTCTCCCAAGGCTGATGATGTCCAGGAATGAGAAGATTTGAAACGCTGAACCCAGCCAAACCAGCTTTTGGTTTGGATCCTTGCCCTACAGCTCCTTCATCACGTATTTCCCCTCCAGAGCCAGTCGCTGCGCCAGGAAAAGGGGAGACGGCAGTAGGGTGATTATGCGTTTCAACTTTTGCAACAAAATTAACTCTTTCGTGCATCAAGGTATATTCCCATTTCTTCTTTATATCTGGAGCAAACCTTGAAGTTTCAAATCCTTCTAGTACCGCGGCATTATCAGAATATGCCGAAATAGTCCCCTCCGGATGTTTAGCGTGAGTATTACGAATCATATCAAATAACGAGTGTACCTTCTTTACATTATCAATATTCCATTCAGCCTTGAAAATTTTATGTCGGCAATGCTCAGAATTCACTTGAGCAAACATAAATAACTCAACATCAGTTGGGCTTCTATTGAGGCATGTGCCAGATAAATGATTTTGCAATGAGCTACCCACAAAGGCATTCACAAGGTATTCTATCTCGTCAGCGTCTAAGGCCAGTCCAAGTTTTAGATTTGCTTCAGAGAGATTTTTGCGTGCCATATCAAATGTAGAAGGGCCTTGTTTTTCATCTAAAAGCTTGACAATTTTTAAAGGGGAAGGCTTTCCATGTTTAAAAATTGTTTCAGCCTTTGGTATATATGTCATAATGATTTGAGTCATGCGATCGTGGATAAAACTGGAAAAATTTTGCAGCGTTTCAGATTTAATAACGTCGTTAAACTTTGTTTCAATGAAATATGCAATGCCACGTTCGATTCTTTCAACCGTAGTCTCCAAATTGCACATGTGTGCAATGTTAGTTGCTTTTGAAGACCAAGGAGAGATTGTTCCAGGTCGAGGAATAACAAGAAAAAAATTTGGTTGATTTACGGAAGATGAACTAAGCATATTTTGAAATTTTACAAAGATATCTGCTTCCTGAATTTTCCCCAAGGTTGAACTGTAGGAAAGAATGCTCTCAAGGGTTTTGCGCTCAATGGAGTCCATATCCATCAGGGTCACGCCTGCTGTTACATCCCGTGGTTGAATAAAATATATGTATATTGCGGTGATTGACTTTATAGTTGGAACATTGCTCTGCACTTTAGCAAGAAGAACGTTCGCTTTGAAGTCCGAATATGCGAAAGTTCCAGGCAAAAGTAGCATTTTACCAAAAAAATTCGTGATGATCGTGACTCAGATTAGCAAAACCATAATATCTAATCTTTTGATAATCAGCAAGATTATCTACTGTGACGATTCTGTGACGGCTCATGGCTTGTAAATCTTGAAAATCTTAAAAATCTTAAAACTGAAAATTTTCTGAATTAAAATGAGTTTCGTCGAAGACGGTCCACTTTGAGTTCCTTTCAATTCTTAGTTGGATTAAAAATCTTGCCATTGGAAACGTAATCGTTATAGAATGAAGGTGAGTAAAAAGGTTCAGAAAGCTATGGAAGAGGGCCGGCCATTCTGGTCTTTTGAATATTTTCCCCCCAAGACACAGCAGGTAAATATGATCTTTCTATCTTATATAAAATGAGCACGATGTCTCATTCGATTACGTTCTTGAACTTTAAACTGTTAGGGCGTGCAAAATCTTTATGATCGAATGCAGCGAATGTATCGTCTCGGACCAGAATTTATCGACATCACCTGGAACGCTGGCGGCTCCTCCTCACAATTGACTGCCGAAATTACTGCCACAGCTCAATCTGTATACGGTTTAGAAACTGTTATGCATCTCACATGTACCAATATGCCTAAAGAAAAAATTGTTAAAGCTCTAGAGGTAATAATTAAAAGTAACAACATCAAAAATTGGGATCAAGCTGGGTTGTTCCATCACTTTCCAGAACCGTGATATATTTCTCTTCAAAATAACTTTTTACAAAGTATCGAATTCACAATCACTAAATATTCATTTCCTTAATAAAAGGATGCCAAAGCTGCCGGATGTCAAAATATTCTTGCCCTTCGTGGTGATCCTCCGCGTGGTCAAGACCATTGGGAGGCATGCGAAAATGGATTTTGTCATGCAGTCGATCTTGTTCGATATATTCGAGAAAAGTATGATGATTATTTCGGAATCTCTGTTGCAGGTTATCCTGAAGGACATATTGATAATCCTGACAAAGATGACGACTTACGGAGGCTGAAAGAAAAAGTCGATGCTGGAGCCGATTTTATTGTTACACAATTGTTTTACGATGTGGATTTATTCTTAGACTGGGTGAAGAAATGTCGCGCTATTGGCATCACCTGTCCAATTCTTCCCGGACTTTTGCCAATTCAAAACTATGCGGGCTTTAAGAGAATAATTACTCTCTCAAAGACAACTGTTCCTCAATTTGTTATGGATGAACTAAACCCTATTAAAGATGATGATGCTGCTGTAAAAGAATACGGTATAAAGCTCGCTATTATGATGATTCAGAAAATGTATTCCAATGGGATCAAGGGCTTTCATTTCTATACTATGAATTTGGAAAGATCCACTCGTATAATCTTGGAGAAATTGCAATTCGTTGCTCCCATGGAAAATGCCAAGCCTTTACCTTGGTCTCCAGTAAGCCTTCTTAAAAGATTCTATCTCTTATAATCGCTTTAAATCAATTGCGGTGGTCTCAATTAGTCATTCTTCACTCAATTCTGCCGCCACTCACAGTCTCTTTCTATCAAACGTAAGAAAGAGAATGTGCGCCCCATCTTTTGGAGAAACCGAACAAAGAGCTATATTCAGCGTACCGAAGCTTGGGATGAATTTCCCAATGGCCGGTGGGGTGATTCACGCTCCCCAGGTAAAATATTAGAGGCTATTTTTCCCTTATTTGGTTTCAATTACTGCGGCAACTTATACTCAAAAATTAAAATTTTAGCCTTTGGCGAACTTGACGGTTACGGAGTTTCGCTCAAGCACACGGTATTGATTTTTTGAAGCAGATCCATTTCTTTGAACAGAAAAAATAAGCAATTGACTAATCTCTTTAATTGCCTTAGCTGGAAGAGGCGATTGAACTCTGGGGACATCCGCAATCATTAAATGATATTATTGAGCTTTTTGTAAAATATTGTCGAGGGGAAATCAATTCACTTCCATGGTCTGATCAGTCTCTTGCTGAAGAAACCTCTGTAATAAAGGATCGTTTAGCCCATATTAATTCCTTAGGCTATCTTACCATTAACTCTCAGCCTGCTGTCAATGGCGTTCGCAGTGATAATAAAATGTTTGGATGGGGCCCTAAGAACGGATACGTCTATCAAAAGGTTATGTGTACTGCTGAGAACTTTTTAAAGGTCTTCCGTGACGACTTTTCAAAAATTGACAGAGTTTGATCTCTTTAGGCGTATATAGAAGTCTTTGTTCCCCCATCTAAACTTGATATTCTTGTTGCAAAAATTGAACGCGACCCTAACATCACATACTATGCTGTGAACAAGCAGGTAGGTGTTTTTTTATATTTACTGATTAGTTCGAACAAAAATGATGAAGCATTCTTATAAATTCAGGGAGATCTAAAAACGAATACCCAAAGTGACGGCCCTAATGCTGTTACATGGGGCGTTTTTCCTGGAAAGGAAATTATCCAGCCAACGATCGTTGAAGCCGTGAGCTTCATGGCCTGGAAGGTATTGAAATTGTTATGTTCACTTTTCAGATAATTCAGTTCATAATAAGCTGTGGAAATAATTAAACATCTATTATTCTGATCATGTTAGGATGAGGCATTTGAATTATGGAATGAATGGGCTAGAATTTACGAGGCCCAATCGATTTCGGCGAAACTAATATCTTCTATCGCAGACAACTGGTATCTTATCAACATTGTGCACAACGACTTTCACGACAATGATGGAATATTTCAAATATTTCAATCTAATGTGAACGGGCAAGCAAATGGCATTTATTAATGGCCCAAGAATTTCTCAATGGCAGGATTTGAAGAGGCGCTTGGAAACTTTGTATATAGTATATCAGGAATTTCAAATATTCCTTGATTAACTTTTATCGTCTTTGGGTATTAGAAAAACGGTTTGTACTATGGATAGAACCAAACACTCCCGATGCCGTTCTTTCCAATACGAGGAACGTGCCTTTAATTAGATGGGACGGAATCTCCATTACCTTTTATATAACTATAATTTTATTTTATCAACTAAAATATTTATTGAATATTAAATCTTAGGCTACTTTTATCCCTCTCCCGTTCTTAAGCTAGAATATATTTAACTTCACATAAGATATCTTTATTCTTATCAAAGAAGTTATTACTGCCTCTATTTTTACCATCGAGAAATTTTCATTATTTGAGTAACTCTAATCTTTCTAGAAAACTGGAAAAAGTGAACAGTGAAATTTAAGTCTGTTGACTTATTCTTATTGCTCACATAAATCTGCTTGAAAGTGGTAATTAATTTTGAATAACAACTTTTTTGTATAATATTATTTATGTATTATTCGTACAACCTAATTATCATAAATTAGAAGTGGATCGCCCACCCTTATTTTATGCATAAAAATAAAATAAAAATTTTATATGTTGATTTTATTTTTCATTTATGTTTTAACAAAGTGTAGCCCAATCACTATTTAATACAATACAACAGAGTGTGTTCTAAATTAGATGTTTTTTACATGTGATTAGCCATTTAAGCCAGTTTAGACTATTCTAAGTTGAATTTATAAAAGTAAACTTATTCAAAGCAAATATCTTATGTATAATTACAAAGCAGCAATATTATTTACATTAAACTTAATATAAAAAGCTTAAAGCTCTTAAAATATTATTAAATTCAGAATTTTTGTTAATTATATTATTATTATTATTATTTATATTATATTTCTTTTTAAAACTTATTATTTTTTTGGTTAAATAATTAATTATTTTTTTAAAAATATTAATATTTTTATTAACAGCCAAAACTTTTTTTTTATATTAGCATCCAAAAAAAAATTTAATTAAATTTATAATTAAAAAATTAAAGCATTAATAAATTTAATAATATACTTAATTTAAATTTTAGTAGAGTCAACCACAAACAATTATAATAATAACAAAAACAGTTAAAAAAACAAAAATTATTATATCAGATTTAATACTATAAAACAAAACTTAAAAATTTTAGAATTAACTATAAATTTAAACAAAAACTTTAAAAAATTTTTGTAGTTTATAATTAAATAATTTTAATTTTAATATTTAAAATAATATTAACAACTAATAATTTTTTATTAAATATAACTTTTTCTTAAAATATTAATTTTAATAATTATAGTATTTAAATTTTTTTAAAAACTAAAAATAAAAATAATATATCTTAATTATTAAATAGAATTAAAAATTAAAAAACAAAACAAACATAATTAAAAACCTAAAAAATTAAAAAATTAAAAATTTTTACAATTAATATTAAAAATATGTAATATTTAAAACTTTATTTTTAGAAAATTATAAAAAAACTATAATTAAAATAGTTTTATTAATTAAAAATATTATTATAAAGAAAATATTTTTAAATAATATAATTGTTTTTTTTATTGTATTTATAAGTATATATAATTTTTTATCTTCTTAATTTTATGACCATGATTAAAACAAAAAGTAAAAAAACTGTAACTGTTACTTTTTTTATAATAACTAATAAAGTTTCAATATAAAAAAGTTTTTCTGTTATTAAAGCAGCTAAACATAATGTCTTGGCTATATTTTTTTTAGATATTAATAATAAAAAACTGTCTTTAGTGACCACTAAAAAATTTTTTTTATCTTTGACTAGTTTTTTACCAATTAAAATTTTTTTAAAGAAACACACTTAAATTAGTTCTAATATTGCTTTTATCCTTTTTAAAAGTTTTAAGGTTTTTAATAGCAGACCAGTTAACAAACTGGTCTTTTCTATTATAGCTTTTATACTTAGTACTGCTAGTATCATTTTTTCAAACAAATTAGTTAAAAGAACAAAAGTTTCAAAAAAGTGGGAGCAGTTGCTTGCTTCTGTTATTGTTATACAAAACTTTTTTGTGATTCTAACTAAAATTTTAGGTAAGATTTTTGCTATATTATCTGGCATATTATTCAAGATAAACCAAAATCAACCACTGGCTGTATTGTTAAATGTGATGTTTTTCAACAGATTTTTGCTAATTTTAGAAGCAAAGCAATCATCTTCTATTAAATTACTTGTTTTTAGAAACTGGGCTAATCAAATAAAAACTAAATTATTTTTTCTGGTTTTTGGTATTACTACTAGTGGTCCTTGAGAAATTATTATTAATCATTAAAAGTTTACTAAGTAGGTGGCCTCTACTTTAGTATCTGGTAATACTTTTAAGATCAAATTGGCTTATATTAAGGTTGTTTTTTGGTCTGTACATAGTTTTTTGAGTGTAAAGTCAGTGTTAAAAGATAATATAAAGCTATTTTGTATGGAGTTTGCTTTCTAAAGTTCTTTAAATATTGCATTTCTAGTTGAGCTTACAAGTTTTATTTGTTTTGTTACTCTTAAAATTGCCAAGTTTTTGGTGGTTTCTGAATTTGGTTTCTTTTCTGCTGCTATTATGTTATGTAATATGCTTTTAGATGTATTTGCTGCTGATATTAAATCAGCTTTTGGTGTTTTCAGTGAAGTTTTTTGTGTTGTATTAAAGTCTACTGGTGTTTGGCAATATGTAGTTGTTTGTTTTAATAAATTAAATACTGCTGTATTTGTTCTCAATTATTGATTAGTGTTGGTGAACAAAGATAGTGTTTGGATTTTTTTTTTGTAAATCAAAAAGAAATCATTCTGTCTCATAATAGGTTTAAGGCCAAGTTGATTAATCTTTTTTCTGATTGTACTGTTTTTGAGATTAGTAATATGATTTTTTAAGTTGGTGGTCAAACTTGTTTTATTTTTCATTTATCTAATTCTGATCATTGTTTTCAGTTTGCTCTAATTATATTTAGCTCTTAAGTTTATTTGGATTCTGCAGTTATCAAGATTAATACACTAAAAAAGTGCTGTTTTTAGTGAGAAATTCTTAGTTGTTAGCACTGTTTTAGATGCTAAAAGATGGACTATCTGGCTGCAAACTGTACAGTTTTTTCACATTCTCTTTTTATGGCTCCCAAAATATTTAAATTATATTTTGCAGATGGTATTTTTTATGTTAAAATCTCTACTTATTCAGATTTTTCTGAGTTTTTTTCTTTGATAGCTTTTGCTTTTTCTTCTGTGATTGTTAGTAATTTTCTGTTTTTCTTTTGACTGGTGTCTTTGGAATCTAATTTGGTTAAGTTGTTAGCTTTGGTTGAATCAATTGTTATATCTATTGGTGTATTGGTTAGTATATTTGAATATTTCATTAAGAATAATTTTATTTTAAACAATATTTTTAGTTTAAGGATCAATGAACTTATGATTCATTTGAGTTTTTTTAGCAAAATAGTTAGTAAGTTGGAAAAAAAAGTGGTTTCTTTAAAAAAAAAGTGCTGCATAAATAATGTTAATATGTCTGGTAATTTGAAGTATTCAATTAACATAAATGATGATATGTTTTCTAACTTAATATTTTTTTAGACACATGACTCTGTTAGTATTAAAACTAATTTTTTAAAAACAGCCAAATAGCTGGTTAAATTGGTCTTTTGTAGTATTACTTTGTTTGAAATTATTCAAAAGATGTTATTTTTAGATAAGTTTTTTTCTGTTATATTAACTTAACATAGTCTAAACTGGCTTAAATAGCTAATTATATATAAAAAGTACATAAATTATATTTAGCATTAGAATATTTAGTTTGTTTCTAATTTCTAGATAGTGGTTGAATCTTGTTTATTAAATCTAATAAAAAAATAATAATTTATAAATATAGTTTAACTATTATTTAAAGATATACAATTCTAAATTAAGTATAACTTATGTTTTTTTTATATGTGACTAATCACTTAAAACAATTAAGACAATATTATACATCTAAATTATTATATACAAAAAAATCTTACAAGAAACCAAAATATATTTTAAACAAACATAAATATAATTTAAAGCAAACATATATATCTAACTTAATATCAAAATTGTAAATTGTCTTAGAAAATTATAAGAATAACAAACCAAAAATCAATAAGATAGAAGATTTATTTTTGACCAAAAAGTTATGTTTTTTGTAATGTGTTTTTAGCTTAACAATTGATAATTACATGACAGATTTGTAACTTTTAATAAATTTATATATCAACTTAACAACCAAAATATTACTATTAGATTTAATGTACAACAAATATATTATCTTAGTTATTTACTTTTTTATTACAAAACTTTTAGCCAGTAATATATACAAGTAATTAGAAAACCCAGTTTTATATAAAGATTGAATTATTTTATAATTAGCAGCAGAAACACTTAATAATTTAATCTATTTTTAAATAATATTAAAAATCAGTTTTTTTTGGTTTAATTATTATAAATGCAAAAAACATATAATCAGAATTTTCAATTATTTCACATTAGATATAAACCATATTAAAGTAACTTAAATTATATAATTTTTTTTTTTTGATCATAAACAAACAATAATATAGAGTTTTTATAAAATAAAACCAAAACACTATAAACAATAAACTCATAAAGCCAAAGTAAACTTAACTGTTAGAATGTTATATATTAAAAGTTTTTTATATGTCAAAAAAATTACAAAAATTCATATATATAATACTATTAGCATATTTAAATTATTAACCTACAAAATTAACAGTATTAAACAACTTTCTAACAAAATAACAAATGTTTTCAAAAACAAATCTGTTTTTAATATTAAAAAAACAGCAAAATATTTGAACAAACAGTGTAAACTTAGACATAGTAGCAACATTAACAAAAAAATTAGTATGTTTATTATTAATAATATTAGAATGATCTTTAATTTTTTTTTACATAATTAACAAATTTTTTGCTATAATAATACAGCAAATATGTTTTTTTTTCAATTTAGCATTTATTATGAAAATTGGAACCAATATTTTTTATGTTAAAAATATACACATCCAATAAATCTTAATTGTTTATAAATAATATAACCAAACTAAAAACTGACATGTATTTAAAAATAAAAGTAATAGTTTGTAGTTTTATCAAAATTGAAAAGAGCAAACCAAGTATTTTAATTTCAATATTTACATTAATATCTAAAAAATAAATGACAACACCTCCACAAGTACTTACCAAATCCAAACACTTAACAAATTTATTTATATAATTATTTATATTACTTAATTTAGACTTTAGTAAATACTTACTAGTGTAACCAAAATCACAAAGATAACCACAGAAAAAAAGACAAAAAGCCAAAATGTTAATATTAATTAAATTATTATCTTTAATAAATTTGGTTAGTATACTAAACCAACTAAAAATTAGGCTTTTAAAATCCAGTTTTTTTTATTTGTAAAACATGTTTTATATGAAACATGTATTATGTTAGTTTAAAAACTAGTTTACAAAAATAATTCCAAATCTTTTTAGAAATTTCATTACACTTATATAGTGTTTTAAGCCCAAAATATTTACAATAACAATATTATTATTAACTTAAAAAATGTTAAGTAGATTGTTATTTAATAATAAGTTATGTAATATAAAAGTATATATTGTTATTAGTAAAATTTTAGTTAGTAATTAACATGAAATTACTTTATAATTTTTATTATTAAATTAGCATATACTATTATTATTTTAATTATTACTTATTATTTAGTTAAATTATTAAATATTACTATTTAATTAATAACTTAATTTGTATAATATACAATTTTAATAATTAGATTATGCAATATCCCAAACTCTATAACATTCAAAAATTTGCTAAAATTTGTAGAAATTTATGGAATATTTTAATTGTTTACCAAAATGATTTATAGTTTATAAAAACAATTTATAATTTATTGAAATATATCTTTAATTTGTCGAAATTAAAGTAAAAGAAAAAGTTCAAGTTTATATATTAGTATTACAACAAATTATATAAAAGAAGAGCTTCTTTTTTTAAAAAAATATATTTTATTTTACTTAGAATTATCTTATTTTAAAATTATTTTTATTCTTATTAATAAAACAATACTCTAGAAAACAAATTTATTAATTATTTGCATTTAAGATTTTCCAAAATCCAACTAATATTTTAAAATTAATTAGTTTCCAATTTTAGTAATTTGTTAATAACTCTAAATCTAAACAGAAAACAATTCTCTTAAAACAAATTTTTTTCTTTTATATTTTTATATTTTTTTATATTTTTTTTATTAAAAATATTAGAGTAGTTTACAGATAAGATTTCTATAGAAAAGTTAACTTTTACCACAAAGTAATTAAACATTTTTAATAAGTTTTCAGATAAGCAATTTTTGGAAAAAAGTTGACTTTTACCACAAAATAACTATACAAATAACTGGTATAGAACTGGTTATTTTATTTATAAGCCCAGTAATTCAAATTATAAGAGATAATTTGAAAATAAATTCAGTTATTAAAAATTTATTAGCTTCCAATAATTAGAAATTAACAGCAAAACAATATTAACAATATACAAAAAAAAAAACCAAAAACTTCCAGTAATATTTAGTGCTCTCTTACAAAAATAACACAGTAACAATTTAATCAAAGTAACAACTACATCAAATATAACAATTCTAAAGTATTATCAATCAATTTATACTTATTGCAAACAATGATTTAAAATCCAAAATAGAATTACAACCTTTAAAAAAACACTTTTTTAATACATTGAAAACTAAATTAATAATTATTTTTTTAAAAACTACAATATTACAAAAGTCAAGCAAAATATTCTTGAAAATTTCATCCATTATTTAAATAAAAATCCAAAAAACATTAGTGCTGATAATTGTGTTATTTACTTTGAAAAACTCAATTACAACATTATTAAATTCTGTAAAAAAATACTTTGCCAACTTACAATTTATTTTTAAACTTGAATTTGAACTTAAAACAAACAGAAAAGACAAAAAAAAAAAACTAATCAATTTATATAATACCTAATACACCAAAGACAATCTTTCAATATTTATAGACATTAAAACAAAAAACCAGTTTTAAACTACTATTTTCAATTATACTTTTTTTAGCTTTACTTGTTCAAGCTTAAATACCAAATTTATTACTTAACTATTTTTTGAGATCAGTATTACTTATAGAATATAGGAATCATATATTAATATATAAATTAGTCAATTAAAATAAGATGTAATAAAAAATAGAATTCCAAGATTCCTGACTAGAAAATTAAAGAATTCAAAAAATCTTATATAACAAAATTTATGTATATATAGCAGTAGTATTAGAAGCAGAAAGAACAGAATTTCCCAATTAGAATTTTTAGATTAGAATCTCCAGTTTCAATTTCTATCCATCTTTTCATACAATAATATTCTATGATTTGAAGTAGAAATATATTAATAAAATATTTATTAAAAATCACAATTCATCTTTTTACTATTTACAATTCATGTTGATAACTGTTGATACTTAACTACATTAGACCAATAACTCTTAATCACAGCTATTAATAAGATACTAACTCTTTTTTGCCTTGGCTTATTTCTTTATTTTCTTTTATTATTTTCTTTATTTCTTTATTTCTTTTCTTGTTTTTTGTTTTATTGTAGATTTACTAATTGATTAAAAGATTAATACATGAGATACTGACATCAAGATATAACACTGATAAAAAATCCAGAAATAAGAATGAATACTCAAAATTGAAGATAACTTACTAGAAAATTACCAAACATCAAGCTGAGAAAAAAATTGATGGAATATAGATATTCTAGGAAGTAATGAACAACAAAGCACACCAACTTGAAGGTTAGAAAAAAACTAGAAACATTACCAAAGAATATTACTGTTATGGTTAAAACTCATAATTTTATTAGTTATCACATGTATTAGCCACTAATGTCACATAAGTAGCCATTCTATTTTTAGATAGTGATCATTAACCTGATCAATGACCTGACCGTTGACCTGATCATTGACCTGATCATTGATCTGATTATTGACCTAGTCGTTGACTACTTTCAACAGATATATAAGTAATGAGTCTCTTAGCTGTAGAAAATCATCTCTCAGACAAGAATCAAATAAATAAAATAACAATTTCATCTCAATTACTCTCTTATTGCTAATTTTTCTTTCCTTACCTTTAAGTATCTGAACATCTTAGGATAAAAAATTACTTGTTAGTCTTTTCCTGTTTGAATAATTGTAGTATTTGAAGACTATTTGTATAAACGTGACTGAAAAACACAAGTTGATACTTGATATTGAATTCTAAGAGCGCCAATGTGAAAGCATAGAATTAATACCAGCAGTAATCAATTGTTGACAGTATGGACTATCCCTCTACTTTCAGATTCCCCAGTTACCTTTAAAAAGAATAGCAACTAATCTTGCACATTGAATCCATACTCATTTAATTTGCTCTTTAAAGTTGAATTCCTCTTTGATTATTTCCATCACTCTACAATTCTGTTCTCCCTTGCTATCCATTAGCTTGTTACTCCAACCTGTAACATTACTATTAAATCTTAGTTCATTATACAAAAGACTCCACCAAAATCTTCAGATCATCAAAATCTTTAGATATTACCAACTATATTAGCTATTAAGTACCAAGTTACAGATTTGTTATTTGTTTCCAAATCCCAAATAATCACTTGTAATATTTGGTGCTTTATGTGAGGTATAATTTTACAGAGAACCAGCACCAGTAACAACTATTTAAAAGTGACAGAATTAGAAATAATAGGAACAAACCATTTAGGATTTGCCAAATTTTTATTCCAACACTATTGTTAATGTTTGAGATTAATCAGCAATCACCTATTAGCAAAATCAGTTTTTAATTTTTACATCAATGAAAAAATTTTATCATATCTAAGAGAATTAGTAGATACTGAATTCACAAAGAAAAATTTTTACAACAAATTAATTCAAAACACCAGTTTACTAGTAATTCATAATTTTGCATTAATTATCATGGAAATCAATCAAGAAATTGAAAACCACACTCAACAAAGATATCCAATTACCTATGCAAACAAAAGTAAAGAAAAACTACAAATCTCAGCAGTAATTTCTCAAAGAATACAACTATTTACTTGAAAAAAACCAAAAGTCGAGTCACCAATCTATCCATTATACTACTATACATTTAGAAGTACTATCAATATTACATCAGCAGATGTATTCACATTTAATGCAAAAATGCTAGTAGCTTGAATCTTATTCCAAAGTAAACAATCAAAAGCTGACCTACTAGAAACATATAGCAAGTATTTTGAAAAATTTAAATTATGATTATCTATGTCATTAAGATTTCAATTATCACCACATCAACCCAATTTTGGAACTGTTAATTCTTGGGAATTAACAGAATCAAAGGAAAAGAAAAATAACAATCAAGAATTTAATTATTAAAACCCAATTCCAAAAAACCCAGAAATTCAAACTCTGATTGTTTCAATTCAGCAAAATCAGAACAATCTGAACTCTGTTATTATTAATTAACCAAATTTATCTCTAAAAATCATAATTAATCTACCACCAATTGTACTGATTGTTGCACAACCTCAGCCACAGCCACAATTTCAATAACAACCAAACCCACTACAACAACTAATCACAATACCAATGGTCTACACACCAATTGCCAAACTGAAAAAATTTACTGGCAAAGAAGATGATACATAAGTATGGCTAAACAATATGGAAAAAGCCATTGCAGCCAATGGATGAAATAACACCAGAGCACTGCAAGCCATCTTATATTTTCTTTAGAATACTACTAACTTGTGATATTAAAGCTTGACAAATAAACTCCAAGATTTCAATGCATTTAAACTTGAGTTCCTAAAATATTTTAGTAATAATAACAGTATTAACTGTCTAGCTAATACTTTTACCACCATTAAACAAAGAGATACTAAAGTAGTTATCACCTATTTGGAATGCTTTTATTGAACATTGCACCAAATCCAAACAATTGATGCAGCCTATTTCACAAAACTGCAGATTCTGAACCAGTTTATTCATGATTTGCACAGTAGTATTTTATAATATGTATGCCTATTATATCTAAGCAATTTTCAAGCCACCATTACACATGCCAGAGACTTTAAATCAGCTAAACTTAAAACTAACCACACTCAAGCCATAAATTTAGTGATAAATGGATCATCTAAATTGGATTCCAAATTGAAGCAATTCAGTAATTCAATTAACCAGAAATTAAAAGGATATTTAGCTAACAACAATCAGACAATATATCAACTATCACAACATTGTAACAATCCCAGAGTCTTTAATTAGTACCAAAATCAGTTATGTCCTATGTCATTATCAAATTGTCAATTATGACAACAAAAGACACATATCTACCACAATTGTGGAAAACAAGAACACATTAGAGTTGACTGCCATGCTAGAATTAATAATCAATGATCAGAAAATCAACATTAAAACCCTAATTGCCAATTTCAAACTTTGAATTACTAACCAAATCAAGATCAATATCAATTTTATTATCCACAAATGACACAACAATCAGTATATGCACTTCCAATTTATCAAACTCCAGCTCCAATTATTTATCAACCACAATCATAAATAATTTATTAATCTTAATCAATTCTAATACCACCATAAACTCTAGCTCAAATACCTAGAAATTCCAGACTAAAAATCACCCACACTCAACAAAACTGGTAATTGGTAATGATAATGAATTAACCAATTCTTAGATCATTACAACAGCCATTAGGATCATGTCAGTGAAATTCAAAAAATGGGTACAACCAAAACCCATATTTCCAGAACTATTTAAGTCTCCTGATTACTCCAAAAGATGCCAAACTCAGCAAACAGGAATCCAATCAAATCTAACTACTCACCAACAACATACTTCCAGCAATCATTACTGAAAATGAATTACTTACTACCATTTTTCTTTTTAAACTAAAAAAACCAGTTGAAATGTCATTATTCAGTAGAGCTGCCCTTAAATTAAAACTCATTACTGTAATGTATACAGATGCCAAAGTTAATGGTTAGTTTATCAAACTGATTTTAGACAGTGAATCAGCTAGTAGCATTATTATACAACAATTCATAAACCAATTAGGTCACTGAATTGATTATGTTATTAGCACCAGAATTATTATTACTGATAGAGCAATAAAAATGCTCATTAGTAAGATTGATGATTTCCTATTTAAAGTCAACAGCATTATAGTGCTCATAAAGATTTTTATTATGCACACAGTACTAAGCATTAGTTAGAAATAATTGGCTGTTTAAAACCAATGTCATGTTTGACTAGAATACTTAAGAATTACAACTAAACCAGAATGGTTAGTACATTTGGGTGCCAGCCACTTGTGATCACTTTAAGACCACCATCAGCAAACAACCACTAATAGAGTTTGAGGAAAAAGAAAAAAAACCTACTTGAAAAATGTATTAAGTTTTATGGGCTAAAGAAGAATACAATAAATTACCACTAGTATCTACATAAAAAAAAAAAAAAAAAAAAAAAAAAAGAAAAAAAAATTCCTAAGCAATAATCTCTACTTATACATTATACACTACTATTATTCAACACTAGCCAAATTATTGTCAACCCAAATTAATTTGCATCAATTGTGGCAAGAAATTGTTGACAATGAGTACATATTGTAATAACAATAAAAAATGGCCAATGATCACAAAATATTACTGTTGCTCATGCATTCTTAAATGCTTTGGATGACCAAAAAGGCAAGAAAAATAAAACAACAAATCATGTCTTGCTTGTAGGGAAACTCTTTTAAACAAAAAAATATGGAACAACATTTCTGGTTATGAAGAGACATGCAACAAATTGTGTTAATACACAATTCTAATCAGCAATTGGGTAAGGAAGAAAATGCTTATAGATGCTGTTTAAAAAAAAACTGTAAAATGTTTAGACAGCTGTCCACATGACAATAATAAAATATGGAAAATAACAATTACCAAAATCAAAAGCACAATTCCAAAAGAAATCAAAATAATCAAAAATAATCTACCAGAACCAGAAAAGATCAATTGGGTCCCAAATTCTGATATTATTCTTGACATAATAGATCTTAAACAATTTCATAAACACTACCAGGAATTAGCCCTCACTAAAAAAAAGCAAGAACAGTATTTAGAACAATTAAACATCTAACTATGTGACTATTGTTTAATACTATGTAACTTTCAGTATTGTAATAATTGTGACTTTATTTACAATCTACTGCCACAAATAATCTATTCAATCTCTAAAGAAAACAAACTAATTAGTGAGTATACAACAGAATCGGAATTGAAATTCAATTCCAATTCAAACTCTGACAACAATAATGATAATAACAGTTCCAGTTTCATTTAATATGACAATGGCAACAGCAAAAATTCAAATTCTGATTCGAACTCAGAACAATATATTGTGTTTTCTAATCTTTCAAAAGAGCAAAAACTCAAGTAGTTCAGTGCTAATAATAAGAGTATTATGCCAGAACAAGTGTATGATACTGATGTAGAGTTTGATTTAAGATATCCAAGAAAAGATATCATCAAATTGGAACCACATTTGTACACATGTATTGATCTAAAAGTAGCACTGGAAATTTTGGCAACAATTATAATTTAATTAATATTTAGATCTAGTTTAACAAAGAAGGAAGTCAACATTAAAGAAGGAATAATTGATGCAAGATATGTAGAAAATATTATTGCAATGCTACAAAATGATTCAAAAAAACCATATATTATTGAACCAAATGAAAAAATAGCACAGGCAATATTTTTATCTTTGGTAAAAATAGCTTAGTTAGTGTCAGTAAGGAAAAAAGAAGAATTAGGAATTACAGCAAAAAGAAAATGTAGATTTGGATTCATAAATAAAATAGACATACCAGTTAATATGGTAGAGGAAAAAGTTATTGACAAAAAAGAAATTATCTTCACTTATCAATCAATTTCTATTCTACTATATAATTAGTATTTAGTAGTTATAAAAAGAAAAATAAAAAATCAGCTTCAAATTTTTGAAGCAGAAACTACTATTTGTAAATCAGGAGAGATTGCTATTACCAATCTTTACATATCAGCTAAAAATAACAAACATATTAAGATTTTTATCCACAATACAATTGAAGATTCTATTGAAATACCAAAAGAAACTACTATTGAATACTTAAGCATTAAAGTTAAAGACCAACCACCAAATATTATTCCAGATTTTCCACAACTTTACAGATATGTGAATATTATATCACAAACAATATATAGATAAAAAAAATGTTATTTGCTTTAATCAGAACAATTAAAACAAATAAACTTAGAAAACTTAAACTCACTCCAATAAATACAGCTTAAGATGTTGCTTAACAATTTCACTAATATTTTTGCCAGTGAAAATGAATTTGGCTGAACTAATATCATTCAACACTAAATTAAGACTAGAGATGCTATGTTAATTAAACAATAAGTGTACTGAGTATTACTAGCCAGCCATAAGATAATCTGACAAAAAATCAACCAAATGCTAAATAATAGATTAATTCAACTATCAATAAGTCCATGGTTATCTCCAGTAGTACTAGTCCAGAAAAAAAAGGGAAAATTTGCTTTTGTGTAAATTATAGAAAACTTAATAGTATTATACATGAAAATAACTATCTAACTTCACAAATCCAAGAATTGTTTAATGTATTTAGAAGAAAAAAATGATTTTCCACTCTAAATTTGTATAGTGATTACTGGCAAGTATCCATGAAACCAGAAAACAAAGAGAAAACCACATTCACCACAAAAAAAAAGAATTTCAAATTTGAAGTAATGCCATTTGGTTTAATCAATACACCAGCCACTTTCTAATGGCTTATAAAAATTGTTTATATTGAACTACTATAGAAATTAGTAATTGTGTATCTATATAACACCAATGTATTTTCAAAGACATTTGATGATCATCTTTATCATCTACAGCAAGTATTCAAAAGATTAAAATAAGCAAAACTAAAGCTAAATGCCACTAAATGCTTTGTTAGCAAAACAGAACTGAAATTTTTGGAACATGTCATAAGCAAAAACAGCATCAAAACAAATCCAGATAAGATTGAGATAGTCAAAAACTTTCTAGTACCAACAAATCTTACAGAATTAAGAACATTTTTAAAATTTGCTAGATATTATTGCCAATTTATTCAGAATTTCTCTAAATTGGCCCAATTATTCTATTAGCTCCAAATGAAAAATATAAAATATAAATAGACTAAAGCTTAACAAGAAGCTTTCGACATTCTAAGAAAAAAGCTCATTCAAGCACTAATACTAATCTATTCAGATTATAACAAACTATTTATTATTACTACTGATACATCAGATCAAACATTAGGAGCAGTATTATCTTAGAGAAAACCAGATGAATGAGAACATCCAATAGCATATACCAGCCAAAGCTTAAGTCCAGCAGAAAAAAACTATGGAACACCAATATTAGAACACTTAGCTATTTATTAGGCAGTTATTAAATAGAAAAAATACTTAAACCAAAAATTTAATGTATATACTGATCACAAAGAATTGACATCAATTTAAAAACAAAAATTTGGAAATGACTGCCATGTCAGATAGAAAATAAAACTTTCACTATTCAAATATACAGTACATTATAAAAAAAAAAAAACAGAAATGCCAATAGTTTGTCACAAATAAGACAAATCTAAGAACATTTCAAACCCAAAAATATAACAAAAAATGAACACACAAAAATATTAACAACTCCAACACTATATTAATACCCAGCAGTTTAAGAAAAAATTATCTCAAAAAAAATAAAACAACATAAAACAACAATCAAAATATTTTATCACTTACCAAAATATTGTTATGGGTTGGAATAACAAGCTAATAGATAGCAAGGGAAAACAAAATTGTAGAGTAATGGAAATAATCAAAGGGAATTCAACTTCAAAGAGTGAATTAAATAAGTATGGATTCAATGTGCGAGATCAGTCTCATAAAATATCTCAGCTGCTATTCTTTTCAAAAGATAACTGGAGAATCTGAAGGTAGAGAGATAATCTGTACTGTCAACAAATGATCACACTTGGTATAATTCTATGCCTTATGTCAGTGCTCTTAGAATTCAATATCAAGTATCAGATGTGCTCTTCAGTCACATTTTATTCAATAATCTTCAAATACTATACTTATACATTTCAGAAAAAGAGTAAGAATTAACCAACAAGTAATTTTTTATCCTAAAATGTTTGGATACTTGAAGGTAGAGAAAAAAAAATTAATGATAAGAGAATAATTAAGATGAAAGTTGTTATTTTATTTATTCTTGATTATTTTGAACATGCTTTTCTATAGCTAAGAGATTCATTACTTATATAGCTGTCAAAAGTGGTCAATAATTAAATCAATAGTCAGGTCAATAATTAGATCAATAATCACTATCTAAAAATAGTGTGGCTAATTTATATAACATCAATGGCTAATACATGTGATAATTAATAAGAAGTATAAGTTTTAACTGTAACATTATCTTCTCCAAAGAAATTGAGCTCTGGTGAAATTAAGCTATTTATGAGGTAATCTATTTGAAGAGTTTTATCTAACTCAAAGCTAACTAGTTTGTCTTTTGTGGATAAGATATATAACACTTAAGGTGAAATAAGTTTTGTATCCAAGAGATCAAATCTTTGTATTAGAGTTTTGGCTCTTTTAGCAATAGTTAAAACTCTTAAAATATCTAACTGTATAATGTCCAAAATTTCTGTCTGTATCTCTGAAGTTGTTTTTTTCATAAGTTTTATATCCTTTATAATTTCACCAAAGTAACCATAGAGTTCTAATTGTCTTCCATATGACAAGTTTTTGTCTATGGGTAAGATTTCTTGGAGTGTTTTTCCAATTGTGTTGGAAGATGAGAGTATAGCTGCTGTTATACTTTCCAATAGATATTTATCCATTTTACTACTAATTCTTTCTCTTCTAGTAGTAGTTTTCTTTGGTCTAATAACAGTATGTGTTCTATTGTTATCAGTTATAGTGGTTTGTTTTCCAATGGTCAGAGTAGCATTTGGATAGTTTTTAATCCAATACTCATGGAGAGTATAGAAAGCATTTTGAATGTTTTGATCCAGAAAATAATTGTTCATGTCAATTGAAGATACATCTGTTTTGGGAATGATGCATTTATTTATATTTGATTTTTGCTGATCATTTGAGTCAGTATTACCACAATAGACAACCAATCAGGTCATTTATGATATTTCTTGAGTCATGTATCATAAATAGGATGATCATTAAAGATTGTTTTGGATTGATCTTGAAGAATATAAGAACTATTGTTCAAAACTTTGTTGACTATAAAGGGTCTTTTCTACTGGCTAGAAAATTTATTACCATAGACATTATCTCTGTCTGAGCAGTATTCTAGTATTAAGTTACCAATACTTAAAGAAAGTGTTTTATAAGTTTTCTTTTTCTTAAGCTTTTCTTGAAACTGTTTTATCTTTTCAAAAGCAATTATTCATGCTTTTACCAAGGAGTTAAGAATGGTACCAAGTTTTTTTTGCAAAATGTTTTTGTAATTTTCTATTGTGATCTTTTTAAAGGGTATTGTCTCAATATCAGTTTCTATTGGTAGTGTTGCCATGTGTTTATAAAGCAGATAAAAAGGTTCATAACTTATAATGTCATAATTCATAGTTCTATAAGCAAACAAAGCTGAAGGCAGTACTTTGTCCCATAAGTTTGTTTCTTTACTGGTTTTGGCTAGGATTTTACATAGTGTTCTAATAAAATGTTCTACTAGGCCATTTGTTTGAAGGTGATAAGAGAAGGAAAGTTTATGACGTATTCCCATTTTTCTACAAAGTTTTCAACCAGTGTACTGAGAAAAGCTCTTCTTCTATCAGATAAAAGTTCTTTGGAACAGCCATGATGGCAGATGATATCTTCATAAATAAAATTGGCTATTAAAACTGCTGTTTGGTTTGAGGTGGTTCTTGCTTCTACTCATTTTGTAAGATAGTTAGTAACTATAATAATGTATTTATTGTCATTAAGAGTTATTGTTAAGGATCTAACAACATCTATATCAATTCTGTCAAATGGTTGACCAACAGAGATTGGATGAATATCTTCTTTGTGATTGGGTTTGCTTTTTTTTTGACAGATGTCACAGGTTTTGATGTATTCAGCAATGTTTTTTCCCAAGGTAGACCAATAATAGCAAGCTAAAGTTTTCTGAATTGTCTTTGTTTTTCTAAAGTGTCCAGCTAATGAGTCAGTATGCATGTTGTATATTACAATTTCTTTTTCTTCAAATTTAATGACTCTTTAAGGATGGTCAGAATTTTTTCTGTTTCTTTTGTATAATTAGTTCTGGCAGATTAAATAGAAATTTGATTGTTTTCGCAAATGTTTTCTTTGCTGTTAAGTGTATTCTGGTGGGTATTGTCCTTTACCCAAAAATTCTATTAAGGCAGAGTAGTTGTCCAAGTCTATTATTGTATTTGTTTGTGAAGGAGTTATTAATAATTAAGTTGGTTTGGTTTGAGAGATTGTACTATTACTGGATGGTAAGTCTAAAGAGAGTGTTAGCATTTTGATGATTTGCTCCTTTGTGGTGTTGAATATCATAGTCAAATTCATCCAAGTGAAGTATCCAGTAAGTTATTTATTTGTGTTCCAGCTTCTATTTATTGCACAGCCAAACCAAGACTTGATGATCTGTTACCACTAAGAATTTTGCACTAAAAAGATATTGATCCTAGTAGCTAGTAGCCCAAACTACTGCTAGACATTCTTGTTCAGTAACTAAATAGTTTTTTTTTGCTGGTGTGAGGGATCTACTGACATATGCTATGGCATGTTCTCTGCTATTTTCATTTTTTTGTAAAAGGACAGCACCAAGTCCATAGCCAGATGCATCAGTGTGGAGGATAAAAGGTTGATCCAGATCTGATTGCTTAAGAATTGGTTCAGTAACAAGTTTTTTCTTTAGAATTTTAAAAGCTTTTTGTTAATGAGTGCCTCAGTGATAATAAACATTTTTCCTGAGTAGCTGATTGAGAGGAAAGGCAATTTTGGAGAAATTTTTGATAAATTTACAATAGTAAGAGGCCAAACCAAAGAAAGAGTGTAGTTCAGAAACATTTATTGGTTGTCTAATGTTCTGAACTTTTTCAACTTTAGTTGGGTCAAGGAAAATTCCATCTTTTGTAATAAGATAACCAAGAAACTGGATGGATTGGCATCCAAAAAAAGATTTGATTGGGTTGATCTTGAGACCAGCATTTCTAAGCAGGTCAAAAACCTTCTGTAAATGTTCAAGGTGTTCATCCCAGGTTTTTGAATATACCATTATGTCGTTCAAGTAAACCAGAACAAAGTTTTCTTTTACTGATTCAAACACTTTATCTATTAAGCATTGAAAGATGGGAGGAGCATTGGTAAGACCAAAAAGCATAACTGTAAATTCATAGGTGCCATACTTGGTAATAAAAACAGTTTTCTTTCTGCTTTCTGGATCCATTTCTACTTGCCAAAATCCAGCAGTTAAATCAATGATTGAAAAGAAAGCAGCACCATTGAATTTATCTAGTATTGCATCAATTTTGGGAAGTGGATACATGTTTCTTATAGTGATGATATTTAATTGGTGGTAGTCAACACAGAAGCATAGGGTTCCACCTTTCTTGGATACCACTACAACTGGGAAAGCCCATTTACTCTTGGTTTTTTGTATGAATCCAAGATTTTTCATCTGGTTTATCTCTTTCTTGATAAACTTATCATTGTGTCGATTGGATTAATAAGGCTTCAAATAGATGGGGTGAGTTTCTTTTGTGGTGATGGTGTGTTGTATTACATGGGTTCATTCAGAGGTATCACCTTTTTTTGAAATAACTGGATTATTTCTAGCCAACAGATTTTCAATGTCCACTTTTTTTTCTTTAGAGAAAGGTTTTTTTTGTTTTACAACTACTGATTGGATTTCAGGTGGTTCATTCTCAAAGAACTTTTGTACTTCTTTAAGTTCTTCTCAAGGTATTAAGCTAATTGGTTTCCAATCTTTGTAATAGATTAGGCAGGATTTGCATTTATTACTTGGTGAATACAAAAGTTTATTACACCAGTATTGTGCACAAGAACCATGTTATCAATAACTGTATTTGGCTTTCTTGCCAGGTTTTTTGTCAAAAGTTTTTCTGAGAATATCATAGTAGGGCCAGCAGATCAGCTTGCCATTTACCATGATTCCTTTTTTGTTAGCTTTAACATTGTCCAGTGGCTTGTCATTGCTGATAAAGATGATATAAACAAGTTTAGCAGTTTTTTTTTGTTTTTCTTGATCTTTATTATCATCACTCTCATCATTATCTGATTTATCTGATTGTTTTTCTTCTTGGTTCTGTCAGGTTACTGGAGGAGTTGTCCAATAATGGCACTTAACCACAATGAGTTTCTTATTACATTTGATGGTTAGTTCACAGAATTTATAATCAAGCAAGGCTTTTGCTTTCTTGAGCCATTTATTGCCAACTATTATGGTGTATTTTTTTGCTTCAGATACTTCCATGTCAGTTTTAATGCTGATGCTATTGATTCGAACAGAAACAGCTTTGGCAATGTCCATCTTTCTTTTTATTACCATGTACATTGATCATTGGTTTTGTAAATGGTTCATCAATTTTTCTGCCAATTACTTCTAAAAAGTGTTTGACAATAACACTAACAGATGATCCACTGTTCAGGATTAAATCAATAAAGTAGCCAGCCACTTGGGCTTTGCAAATCAGAGGAGTGACATTGCTGTTGTTAGCAAGTCCAGCTTAACAAGAGTGCTTGTTGGTTTTTGGTGTTTTCTTCTTTGGTATTAATAATTTGTGAAGGTCTTTTCTAAATTGGAGATGGGTTATTAACTGGCCAAAAGTAATGTGAGCAGGAGTTTCTATGAGATCTTTGACAACAGAATATGGTTCAGATTTTTGTACAATTTTTGGAGATTCTAATTTTGGAGGATTTTTAAAAATCTTAGCTTTTGGTAGCTCATTGTTATCAATAGTTGATGTGGAGGCTTTTTTTAGATCTATAACGAAATCAACTTTGGCTTTCTTCTTCTTTCTTGTTGGTTCAGAAGTGTTGATTGCTAGTTCATCCATATCATGGTCATTATCAATTAGGTTAAAAGCATAAAAAGGGTTTTTTTCTGGTTGGCTTGCACTCTCACCCTTTGGAGGTGTGCCTACTAGTTTAAAGACTAATAAACAGTGGCTTTCATTAGGAGATTTTTTCCAAAGAAATTAATGTTGGCATAATTGGGTCTTTGATTGGGAACATTATTATTGTTGGGTCTGTTGTTCTGGGTATTATTATTTTGAGGGACTGGAAAGGGCAATGAAAGATTGTTACAGTCTCTTGAAAAGTGTTCAGTTAGTTCACAGTGATAGCACACAGGTAGGCTGTGATTTTGCTGTCTTTAATATGGTGGTTGTTAGAACTGATTGAAGCAGGGTTCAAATCTGAGTCTTTGGAATTGTTGATTTTCTCTAACTGCTTAGGCCAAGGGTTCTAATAGCTGGGCAAAATTTACTGTAAGCCTATTTATTAACTGTTCATTTGAATCTTGAGTTTGAACAGCAAAAAAGGTAGCAGCCATTTGTAGAGCAGGAGCTATAATAAAAGCAGAAGCAAAAACTGGAAAAATAGATTCCAGATGCATCTTTTGGTTATCCTTTATTCTTTGTGCCAATTCAATAGCCATGTCCATTGTTGGGTTGTCTTTTAAAGCCAAGAGAGGCCAAAAAGCATACGATAGATCAGTTTTTAATTCTTTTGTGAAAGAATGGATCTTTTGCTCTTCTGTCTAGTTTCTTCCAGAGTCTATACATTTGATTAGCTTTCTGATAACTTTAGCATATTCAGTCACTACTTCTCCAGGGCCTTGGGTTTTTTTTTCCAATTCCATGTGCCATTTGGATATTAATATTGGAATTTTGAACTTGGTCTCAAACCAGGTAGTGAAAAAGGTATTTTTTTTTCCAGTATTGGTTGGTGTCTATCTGATTATTTGGTGTTGAGCATTGGCATCTGTTTCTTGTAAGAACCAGATAGTAGAAGAGCCTTGAAGATAGCCACCAACAATTTGAAACTTGTATTCTTCATCATACTGGTTGGCTGTAACAGCTCTTTCAAAATCATCCAACCATTTAATTGGATCTTGTGCATCATCTCTAAATAGTAATAGTGGGGTATTGTTTTTTCTTCCTAGAGCAATTTGTATACCTTGAAGGGTGGTGTTACTGCAGGTTTTTGGTCTCTTTTCTTGAATATTGTAACTATCTGTTGGTTGCAAATTCACATTTTCTAGAAGTAGTTGAATCTCCAATAACTGAATTTATCTTCAAATTATCTCCTATAATTTAAACTGCTGGGCTTATAAGTGGAATGACTAATTCCGTGCCAGTTGCTTTGTGTAATTACATTGTAGTAAACATCAACTTTTTCCCAGGAATTGCTCATCTGGAAGCTTACTAAAAATGTGTAGTTACTTTGCTGTAAAAGTCAACTTTTCTACAGGAATCTTATCTGTAGGCTATCCTAATGATTGTAATAAGAAAATAAAAGAAAAATAAAAGAAATGTAAAAAAAATAGAATTTTGTTAAGGGAAACGTTTTCTATCCAGGCCTGGAGTCACTAACAGTTTATTGAAATTAGTAGCTAATCAATTTCAAAACGTTAGTTGAGGGAATTTCAAGTGTAATAACTTAAGAATTTGGGTTTCAAATATTTAATTTTTATTTGATTTTGTAACAGGTGATTTGTTTTAATTAAGATATCTAAAGTAAGATACTATAGTAAGGTACTATGAAAAGATACATTTTCTTGAAAAGAAAAGCTCTTCTTTTATACAACTTGTTGTAGTACTAGTCTATGAACTTGCACTTTTTCTCTTTGCTTAAATTTTGGCGATGTTACCAGAGATTTTTGGTCTCTTTTCTTGAATGTTGTTAATGTTGATTTGCTGTGAATTCACGTTTTCAGGAAGTAGTTGGACCTCTGATAACTGAATTTTATCTTCAAATTATTTCCTATAATTTGAACTGCTGGGCTTACAAGTGGAATGGCCAATTTCGTGCCAGTTGCTTTGTGTAGTTATGTTGTAATAAACATCAACTCTTTCCCAGGAATTGCTCATCTGGAAGTTCACTAAAAATATGTAGTTACTTTGCTGTAAAAGTTAACTCTTCTACAGGAATCTTGTCTGTAGGTTACCCTAATAATTATGATAAGAAAATAAAAGAAAAATAAAAGAAATGTAAAAAAAAATTGAATTCTGTCAAAGAAATTGTTTTCGATTCAGGCCTGGAGTTACTAACAGTTTATTGAAATTGGTAACTAATCAATTTCAAAACATTAGTTGGGTTTTGAGAATTTTCCAAGTGCAATAATTTAAAGAATTTGGTTTTTTGAATTATTTGATATTTATTTTGTTTTTGTGTGTAAAGGATAATTCTAATTGTTAAATCTGAAGTAAGATACATTTTTTCAAAGAAAAAAGCTCTTCTTTTATACAACTTGTCATAACACTATTCTATGAACTTAAACTTTGCTATTTTTTACAATTTCGCTGAACTAAAGATATATTTCAGTAAACTACAAGTTATTTCTGCAAACTATTAGATATTTTGGTGAACTATCAATTATTTTGGCGAATTTCTACAAATTTCAGCAAACTTTTTGAATGTTACATAGTTTGGGATATTGCATGATTGATCATTACAATTAGGTTACATTTATGTTATGTGCAAATTGGGTTATTAATTAAATGATAATTTTGGACATTTTGCTAATGTAATAAGTGATAATTTGAAACGATAATATATGCTAATTAATAATAAGGATTATAAAGATAATTTCATGTTAAATAATATTTCTAATTTTGTCTGATAACATAACCTCCTCCTCAAGACTGAGCTCTATCGAAGTTCAAATACTGTCTGTAATTTTCAGATAATAATCCAAAATTATTGAAGAAATTTGGTCTGAAAATTGTTGAAATTTCAGTTCTGTGAGCTTTTCAATGTATTGAATCTTCAAAGGTTGTAAAATTGGGTTTTGTAGAACGTTTTCACAGGTGTGGAATAGGTCATAAAGTCTAAGAGCAGCTCTTAGTTTATAATGACTGTTTATAGGTTCAACTGTTGTCTTAAATTCGTTGTGGAGTTGTTTCCGAATAGCTTCTTTTGTGAAGTTTGCTGCTGTAAGCACCTGTTTTTGTTCATAAAGTGTTTTTCCAATGTAGAAATATCTATATATTGGAGTATAGTTGTAGTTTTCTTCATTAAGACACAGTTGAAGTTTTTGTTGAATAGTAGCATTTGGTGAAATACTAATAGGAGTGAGCATTAAGTTTTCTCTTAAAGCAAGCTTTAAAAGTTCTGGCAGGTGAATTCCAGAATAACTTCTTGTGTTCTTTTTATATGGGTGATATTTTCATGAATTTGGGACTAAATTTGTAACTACTTCTGTTTGGGTATAATTAATGTGGTTTCCAGTAACAGTAATGGATAATTCAGGTATTGTTTTTAAAGTTAACATTAATTTTTGGAATAATTGTTGAATGTTTTGAGGAATAGTCATTATAAGAAATTTGAAAACAAAAAAAAATTATTTTTGGTGTATGAGGTTTTTTTTTTATGTTATTTTTGCTTTGTTTTTGTAAGATTGTTTCTAAATTATAAAGAGATAACTATAATAATAAATTTAAGTTAAGTGTTTAAGTTGGGAGGTTGTTCAATGACAACTATTGGTTCTAAATTTCGGGAAATATCTTCAGAATTGATTAAAGAGAAATATGTACCAATTTGTGAAATTAATGGTTCAGGATTGTTTCTGGAATTATAGTGTTTCAAATGATCTCCATGTGCAACTTTTGTTAGGATTTTGTTATTAAGTCTTAGTTTGTATGATCCGTTGCCTAGGACTTTATGGATAAAGAATAGTTTATCCCATTTATTTTCAAATTTTCTACTCCATTGTTTTTCAGTTTTGGTTTGGTGTAAAAGAACTTTATTTCCAATTTTAAATTCGTTTGTAACTGGTGGCAGTTTGTTGTCATGTCTTTCTTTTTGTTGGGCTTGTGAATTTTTAATGTGGGTGGCTGCTATATGTTTTTTTTTTTCTATGTACTGAGAAGAGTATAAGCTCTTCGCTGAAGTGTTTCTTGTAAGTTTTCTTCTGTGATTGGTTGTACTGGATATGTTTCCACTGTGAATTCAATTGGTAGTTTTGCTGTTCTTCCATAAGTAAGATCAAATGGTGTGTGTTTTGTTGTATCTTGTTTTAGTATTCTATATGCTAGTAATACTGATAAAATAAAGATATCCCATTCCTGTTCAAAATCTGTTGAGACTTTGGCTAGTGATTCACACAATGTTCTGTTGAAATGTTTTATTAGTCCATTTGTCTGTGGATGGTAGGGTGAAAATAAAGATCTTTTAACATTAAATTGTTCACAAATTTCTTGTATCAGATTGTTCACAAAATGTGTTTCTTGATCTGATAAAAGTTCTATTGGGCATCCATGTCTACAAATAATGTCTTCATAGATGAAGTTTGCTACTGATTTCGCATTTGCTTGTTAAATGGCTCTGGCTTTGGGCCATTTGGTGAGATAGTCTACAGCTACTGCAATATAATGGTTTCCTTGGTTTGTGATAAGTAGTGATCCGACTAAATTGATACCAACTTGGTTGAAAGGCTGTTCAACTTTGATTGGGTTTAAAGGTTCTGTAGGGCGAGTTCTTCCTCTTCTTTGACAACTATCACAAGACTTAATGTATTCATGAATGTCTTTTCTCATTTGAGACCAAAAATAATATTCTAGTGTTTTCTGGGTGGTGCTGTTTTTTCCTAGATGTGCTGATGAAGAGTTTGAATGCATGTTATATAAAATGGTTTCTTTTTCATGTTCTTGTATTAATCTGAGTAGATTGTTTGGGTTTCTGAAGTTTCGATAATAAATCATGTTGTTGTGTAAGAAGTATTGTTTGGTTTGTTGTTGTAACTGATGTTTTTTATTTGAGGACCAATCTGTTGGGATTGTTAATGTCTCCAAATATTGTTTAAGATTGTTGTAGTTTTCGGGGTTTATTGTTTGTTGTTTTGTTGTTAATTCAAATAGGTGTTGGTTTTGTATTCTAATCTTGCCTCATACTTGAGAGACAATCAACATTGATATAGAGTTTTCTTGGTTTGTGGTGTATAATATATCAGTAGTTAGCTAAAAATCCTGTCCATCAAGTTTGTTTTGTGTTTAGTTAAGTGTTTTTGTTCTGAAGCCATTTGAGTCCAATATTATCAGTGATAATATCAAATTCTTTGGGTTTAAGGTAAAGGTTAAAGTAATGTAGAGCCCAGATTACTGCTGCAGTTTCTAATTCTGTTGTAGAATAGTTTTTTTTAGCTGGTTTTAATGTTCTGCTAGTATAAGCAATTACTCACTCATTTCTATTGTCATTTAACTGTGATAAAATGGCACCAAAGGCAGTATAAAAGGCATCTGTTGCTAACTGAAATTGGTTGCTAAAATCTGGATAGGCGAGAATTGAAGCTGTTGTTAGTTTTTCTTTGAGGATTTCAAATGCGTTTTGGTGTTCAGCAGTCCATTTGTATTCAATGTTTTTGGTGGTAAGCTGGTTGAGAGGTTTTGTGATTTCTGAGAATTCTTTGATAAACTTCTGATAGTAGGAGGCTAACCCTATGAATCCTCTTAGTTCTGTAGTGTTTTGAAAAGTTTTGAAGTTTTTAACAGTGCTGATTTTTTCAGAGTCTGGTTTGATTCCATCTTTACTAATGATGTGACCAAGAAAGACCAAGCTTGTTTTTCCAAAGTAGCATTTTTCGATGTTAAGTTTCAGTTTTGCTTTTCATAATCATTGAAAAACTTCTCGCAGGTGTTTTAAGTGTAATTCAAATGATGGAGAATAAACATTAGTATCATCAAGATAAACAACTACTAACTTCCAAAAGAGTCTTTTATACACAATATTCATTAATCTCTGAAATATTGCTAGTGTATTGCATAATCTGAAAGGCATTACATTGAATTCGTAGTTTCCTCTTTGGGTTGTGAAGGCTGTTTTGGGATGATTTTTGGGGTCCATGGCAACTTGCCAGTATTTGCTTTCTAGATCTAGTGTTGAAAAGTATTTGGCCTTTTCAAGAGCATCCAACATATTATCAATTCGGAGAAGAGGATAGGCATCTCCAATAGTGACACTGTTGAGTTGTTGATAATCAACACAAAATCATATCTTTCCATTTTTCTTTTAACTAAGACCACAGGTGAGGCCCATGGACTCATTGATGGTTAGATAAGCCCATTGTTGAGCATCCGTTGTACTTCTTTGCAGATAAATTGGTGGCTTTCTGGAGTAACTCAGTAGGTTTGCTGTTGCCTTGGTTTGGCATTTCCTGTATAGATTTGGTGTTGGACCAAATTGGTTCTTCTTAAGTCATTGTTGTTTTCGGCAAAAATATTGGCAAATTCTGCAATTAGTTCTTTGAGCTGGCTCTGTTGTTGTGGTTCAAGTTGTCCTATGTTGATTCAAGATAGTTTTTCCATGACAACATGGTAGTTTTTAGAGCTGGAGTTTGGATTGATTTTTGGTAGTAAATGTCCAATAATTTCAGAGAAATCGGGAACTGTTTGGGGTAATTCTTGTTGAAAGATATTACTGTGAATAACTCTAATTTCTAAGTTATTTAATAAAACTATGGGGAAATTGTTGGGATTGTAAAAAGTAATTCGGATTTTCTTTGTTCCTTCTGGAATATAAATATTTGGGATCAAGATATTATGTTCCAAGCAGATTTGTTTGTTGAACTCAAAAATTTGTTGTGTGGTTGTTGGCTTTTCACAAGTGTAAATTTCAGGGTGTTTTCCAAAGGGTGAAATGGTAATTGGTTGTGGAAGTCATAAAATTTGGTGAGATTCTTTCTGTTTGTTGAAGACTATGTTTACTGGAACTGTGAATTGTCCAGTTAAACCAAAACCTTGGGTTCTTCTTTCACTTTTTCCCAATAGTTCTTTTTGATTGATTAATTGTAAACCCGAAATGTTGATTAAGTGTAAATAAATGGCTTGGGCAATTTTCTCGGCATGTTCAATCTTAAATGGCTTGTCAGTTTCGTTTTGAAGTATTATTGTTATGTCACCAGTATATCCAGCATCAATTATTCCTCCTCTGACATTGATTCCTTTGCTTGCCAGAAAAGACCAGGAGGCAATTTGAACCATTGCTTCTGACAGGATTTCAAGAGCAATTTTGAGGTTGATTTTTGTAAGAGATTTGGGTTTGAGAACAAGAGTATCCTTGTCTGGATATCTTAGGTCATATCCAGCATTAATTTCATGTGCTTTTTCGGGTTTTATTCCTTGTCCATTGTTGTTGAAATATTTGAGTTGTAAGTCAGGCTGATTTTCAATAAGATAGATGGATGTTGTTTCAATTTCTTCTGTTGCTTTGGGTTCTCCAAATTCAATTTCATATTCATCACTTTCGCTGGGCAAGAGGATGCTAAGAGCATAGCATTCAGAACACCATTGTTCATCACAAGGCATTATGCATTCCTTACATAATTTAATGTTTATTTGTTCTAACTGTTGAGCTTGAGCTTTTTTAGTTGGGTAGGTGCGACTTGTAATTTGATGGTACACTTCTACTTCATCTTCATAATCAAATCCAGCTAATTCTATGGTGTATTCAATGTATTCTGTTTCTTTTATTTGATGAACATTTTCTTTGGTAGCTTCATTAACTAATGCCATTGCTAGGTTGAAAATCATCATAGCATCATGGGGGTAGTGATAAAGTTTGTTGAGAGCATTGTTGTATGCTGCATCAAAAGGTGTTTCTTTTTTGACTTTCTCTGAAATTGATAAAACATATTGGCAGGTTTGATCACAGACTCCTTTTCTCATTGCTATATCAATCCAATTGCATTCTTCTGGTAGCATATTTCCACAAGTCAAACAAGGGGTGTTGTCCCATTTTTCACTTCTTTTTATTAGATGGCCCTATCATTCTCTGTGGCAAGCCTTGCAGTAATAACAAGTATGATTTCATATTCTTTTTTAGGTAAAATGCAGGCTCCCATTGAGGAGAGTTTCTTGTGGCAGTCCTTGTATTTGAGTGGAATGTAAGGGTATCATTTCTTTGGTTTTAGTTTAGAATATGGGATGTTCCATTCAGGGGTTTCTGGTTCCTCTGGATATGAGTTTGTTGCAAAATATGTTTGCTTAGTTTCTTCAGCCCAGTTAGATGTTAATTCAAGTGCCATAAATGTTTCAACTACAGGCATTTTTTCCTCTTTTTCAAATTTGAAGACAGGGGCTTTCTCTAATTGTTTGTTGAATGTACCACAAGTAGTGGGTACTCAGGCATATTGTTCTTGATAGAAGAGTTGTAATTCTTGGGTTTTTTAGTCTAATTTTGCATTGGCTTTTTGGAATCAATCATTTCCGACAAGGGCTTAATACTGGGGCATGTCCATTATAAGAACTTTGACTGAAATAGTAATTCCATCAAGAGTGAATGGAAAATTGTCAATTTCTCCTACTGGAGTCTTTTTTATGCCATCAGCAGTAATGATTACTGTTTGAGCTGATTAGTCGACATTTCTCTTTAACTGTTGTATTAACTGGTAGGTAATGATGCTTCTGGTGGATCCATTGTTTAGGATCAAGTGAATTGCCTTTTCTTCGACTTCTGCTTTAGTGTACATAGCAGTGATTGCTTTTTGTTCATTGGCAGCTGCATTGCTAAGCAAGAATGGTGACTCATTTGCTTCGAACTCAAAAGGGAATATATTTGAAAGGTTGGCATTTTCAGCAATTCTGGCTGGTGGGATTGTAGTAGGAGTATAGGAAAAGTTTTGTTGTTATGCTGTAGCTTTATTTTCTAAGAGTGCAGTATGGTGAAAATCCTGTTCTTTAGGTATTGTAAGATAACTAGATTGAGTATGATAATGGGTGGGTCTTGGCTGAGCTGGATTTTGGGGAACTAATTGGTTATTTGGATTGGTTCTGTTGTTGTTTGTTGTGAATCAGTTTTGTGGTGCAAATTGGTTTTGTTGAACCAATTTTCAAGCAGGTACTTGGTAATGTTGAATGGGTTGTCGATACTGTTGTTGCATTGGCTGTAGAGCAGGTTAATAGTAGTCAGTTTGATATTGTGGTCTTGGTGGATAGTAAGCTGGTGGTAGTGGTGGTTGGTAATAAGATTGTTGTGACAAAGGGTAATATTGATTACTCTTGTTTTGTTGGTCTCGTTGTAGCTTTCTGCAATCTCTTTTCCAGTGGCCAGGGATTCCACAGTAATGGCAATTCTGAGACTGGTTATTAGAGGATAATACAAAGTTGTTTTGATTCCATCTTTGGGGTGGTTGATATCTTTGGGGTTGTTGTTGTTGTTGGTTGGTAAAATAGTTTTCGACTTTCTTTGTGAGTTGGTCAATTTTCTCTTCAGCTGCTAAGCTGGTCTCTTCAATGGCTAAGTTCACGAGTTTTGTACGATTGGCTTCTTCCATGGCCATTTTATATCTCTTTGCATGCTGAATGGCAGAGTTTAAATTTTCTGGGGCATGTGGGCGAACTTTTTTAATCAGTTTATCTTTTAAACCAGTGATAAATTGATCCAAGATTTGAGCATCAGAATAATAATCATTAGTTTCAAGTTGGTGAATTCATCTGAGAAGTTTGTTAAATTTCTCAATATAAGTTATGACAGATTTGGAGGGTTTTTGTTTGATATTGCAAAAACAATTTTAAAGTGTGATTGAAGTGTTGTTATTGGTGAATTGTTCTAAGAAGGCAGTTTTGAAAGCTATCCAGTCATTAAAAGAGGTGGTCAAGTTTTCAAACCATTCGCCTGCTGTTCCTTTGAGAAAGTAGGGAATTGTTCTTAACATTCTGGCAGCATTCCATCTATTTGCATCTCCAGCTTTAGTAACTTGGTTGAGCCATTCTTGGAGACTGGTCTCAATGTCTTCTCTATTAAATTTAGGGATTTTTGTGATGTATGCTGTCATTTCATCTTCTTTATTTTCACTGTCTATTGATTTTTCTTCAGATATTTTAGAGTTATTTTCTTTATTCGCTGCTGTCTCAGAGTGTTCACTTTGATTTTCAGCTAGAAAGTCAAGGAAATTAGAACTAGTTTGAAGGGATTTTTGTTGTCTGGTAGGACTTCTGGGTGATGTAAAATCTTCTAGTCTTGCAAATCAATTTAAGGGTGAATTAGGTGTTTGTGCTTGTGCAAGTAAAGCTAGAAAAGATGTGATAGTAAGTGGAAGTTTTGAACTGGTTTCTTGTTCAGGTGTTTGTAAGTGTTTGGCAGTTGTTTTTGGTAGTATTGGAGTATTTGGGGTGGTTTTTGAGTATTGTTTCAATTTTTGTTTGCCTTTGTTGCTTGTTTCTATCTCTAATTCAAAATCAATGGAGTATTGAGACTGCACTGGATATGTTTCTTTACAGTACTTGATAATGTTAAAATTAAGTTCTTGAAAGTAAGTGGCAAGTGTTTTACTGTTAAGGTCTTCAGTTTCCAACTGTAAATAGTGTACTAAATTATTGTAAAGGTTGCTTTTAACTTCTGAGATATTGTAATTTCCAAAAAAATAATTGTTGATATGGTTTTCAATGTATTGGTATACTGATTTCTTGACAACTTTAATTCCATCTGGAATGTTGAATCTTTGTTTGCAGTGGGTGTAAATTGACTGGTAATATTCTAGAGTTGTTGCATCTGGTGTGGTCGCTATTTTGAAGTTGTTTTTGCTGTGTTGTTTCTGTGGGAGAGCACCAAATGTTACTGGAAGTTTTTGGTCTCTTTTTTTGAATGTTGTTAATGTTGATTTGCTGTGAATTCACGTTTCTAGGAAGTAGTTGGACCTCTGATAACTGAATTTTATCTTCAAATTATAGAAGATAATTTGAACTGCTGGGCTTATAAGTAAAATTGCCAATTCTATGCCAGTTGCTTTGTGTAGTTATGTTGTAGTAAACGTCAACTCTTTTTCAAGAATTGCTTGTCTGGAAGCTTACTAAAAATATGTAGTTACTTTGCTGTGAAAGTCAACTCTTCTACAGGAATCTTATCTGTAGGTTATCCTAATGATTATGATAAGAAAATAAAAGAAAAATAAAAGAAATGTAAAAAAAAATTGAATTCTGTCAAGGAAATTGTTTTCAATTTAGGCCTGGAGTTACTAACAGTTTATTGAAATTGGTAGCTAATCAATTTCAAAACATTAGTTGGGTTTTGAGAATTTTCCAAGTGCAATAATTTAAAGAATTTGGTTTTTTGAATTATTTGATATTTATTTTGTTTTTGTGTATAAAGAATGATTCTAATTGTTAAATCTGAAGTAAGATACATTTTTTCAAAAAAAAAAGCTCTTCTTTTATACAACTTGTCATAACACTATTCTATGAACTTGAACTTTGCTATTTTCTACAATTTTGCTAAACTAAAGATACATTTTGGCAAACTACAAGTTATTTCTGCAAACTATTAGATATTTTGGTGAACTATCAATTATTTTGGTAAATTTCTACAAACTTCAGCAAACTTTTTGAATGTTACATAGTTTGGGGTATTGCATGATTGATCATCACAATTAGATTACATTTATGTTATGTGCAAATTGGGTTATTAATTAAATGATAATTTCGGACATTTTGCTAATATAATAAGTGATAATTTGAAACAATAATATATGCTAATTAATGATAGGGATTATAAAGATAATTTCATGCTAAATAATATCTCTAATTTTGTTTGGTAACAGTGAACTAAAGATACATTTTGATGAACTATAAGTTATTTTGCTGAACTATTCATAATTTCGGCGAATTTCTATAAATTTTGGTGAATTTTTTATAAATTTCGGCGAATTTTAGAATGTTACAAAGTTCAGGGTATTGTGTAATTTGATCATCCTACTTTCTGTTATACTAATTAGATTATTTAATTGAATCGTGATATGTGATAATTGATTAAATAATAAATGATAATTTGAAATAATATTAATATACTAATTAATTATAGGAATTATAAGGGTAATTTTCTTGCTAATTAATAGCTAAAATTCTACTGATAACATAATCTTCTCCTCAAGACTGAGCTCCATCAAAATCCAAGCACTATCTGTAATATTGAGATAATGATCCAAAATAATTGAAGTAATCTGGTCTGAAAATTGTTGAAATTTCAGTTCTGTAAGTTTACCAATGTATTGGACTTTCATTGGTTGTAGTATTGGATTTTGTAGAACATTTTCACAAGTATTAAACAAATCATAGAGTCTAAAAGCTGCTCTAAGTTTGTAGCAAGTGTTTATTAGTTCAGCTGCTGTTTTGAATTTATTGTGAATTTGCTTTTGTATAGCTTCAGAAGTGATATTTGTTGCTTCAAGTTCCAGTTTTCGTTCATAAAGTGTCTTTCCAATGTAAAAGTATTTATAGATAGGAGTGTTTCATTGTTCTGTTTATTAAGAAATAGTAGAAGTTTTTGTTGTATTGTAGTATTTGGTGAAATGTCAATAGGGGCAATTAAAAGATTTTTTTCCAGTGCTTGCTTCAAAAGTCTTGGTAACCTATTTTCAGAGTGATTTCTTGTTTTTCTTCTATAGGGGTGATAGTTCTGTGAATGATTTGCTACTGGAGCTGTGGTTTTTTTCTGAATGTAATTAATTTGACTTCTATTAATCGTTATGGATAAGTCAGGAAGTGTTTTCAAGGTTAACATTAACTTTTGGGATATTTGTTGAATATTTCGGAGAATAATCATAATAAAATTGACTAATTATGAAAAGTGAGAATAAAGAAAATTATTTTTGGATATGGAGTTTTTATTTGTTTTTGGGTTTGGGTGTTTTTGTAATTTATTTACTATTTTTGTCGTTGTGTTTTCATAGAGAATTATTGTAAAATTTAAGTGTTCAAGTTTGGTTGTTGTTCTATTATAATTATTGGTTCTAAATTTCGGGGAATATCTTCAGGATTAATTAAAAGGGAATGTGTACCAATTTGTGGAATTAATGGTTTAGGATTGTTTCTGAAATGATAGTGTTTTAATCTGTCTCTATGTGCAACTTTTGCTAATATTTTGTCATCAAGTCTTAACTTGTATAATCCATTGCCTAGAATTTCGTGAATATAAAATGGTCCATCCCATTTGTTTTCAAATTTCCCACTCCATTGTTTTTCAGCCTTAATTTTGTGTAAGAGAACTTTATTTCCAACTTTAAATTCGTTGGTAATAGGTGGTAATTTGTTGTCATATCTTTCTTTTTGTTAAGCTTAAGAATGTTTAATATGAGTTGCTGCTATTCTTCTTTTTTCTTCCAGTGTATTAAGAAGAGTGTAGGTCCTTCTTTGGAGTGTTTTTTAAAAGTTTTTTTCATTGATTGGTTGCACTGGGTATGTTTCCACTGTGAAATTAATTGGTAATGTTGCTGTTCTCCCATAAGTAAGATCAAATGGTGTGTGTTTCATAGTATTTTGTTTTAGCATTCTGTATGTTAGTAACATGGATGGAATAAAAATATTCCATTTCTGCTCAAAGTCTGTTGAGACTTTGGCTAAAGATTCACACAATGTTCTGTTGAAACATTCTACAAGTCTATTTGTTTGAAGGTGATAAGATAATGATAGAGATCTTTTAACATTGAACCATTCACAAATTTCTTGTATCAAGTTGTTCACAAAATGTGTTCTTTGATCAGATAAAAGTTCAATTGGGCATCCATGTCTACAAATAATGTCTTTATAGATGAAATTTGCTATTAATTTTGCATCTGCTCTTTGGATGACTCTAGCTTCAGGCCATTTGGTAAGATAATCTACTGCTACTGCAATATAGCAATTTCCTTGGGTTGTAATAGGTAATGGTCCGACTAAATCAATTCCAACTCTATCAAAAGGTTGTCCAACTTTGATTGGATTTAAAGGTTCTGTGGGGCGAGTTCCTCCTCTTTTTTGACAACTATCACAAGATTCTATATATTGTTGAATGTTTTTTTGCATGTGAGGCCAAAAATAATGTTCAAGAGTTCTTTGAATGGTTCCATCTCTTCCCAAGTGTGCTGAAGACAAATCTGTGTGCATGTTATATAAAATTGTTTCTTTTTTATTCTCTTGTACTAATCTGAGTGGTTGGTTTAAGTTTCTGTGATTTTTATAATAGATTTTGTTCTGGTGTATAAAATATTGTTTTGATTGGTGTTGTAAATAATGTTTTTCACTTGGAGACCAGTTTTTTGGCATGGTAAGGGTCTCCAAATAATTTTTAAGATTGCTGTAATTTCTGGGATCCATTCTTGTTTGGTTATTTTTGTTTGGTAAGTTGGTAAGTTGTGGTAAAATTGTTGTTGGTATTAATCTTGTCTCATTCTTGAGAGGCTATAAACATTGGTATGTAGTTTTTCTGGTTTGTGGTGTACAATATATCTGTAGTCTGCTAGGAAGTCATTCCATCAAGACTATTTGGCACTTTGTTCAGTTTTCTTTTTATTAAGCCATTTGAGGCCAATGTTGTCTGTTATTATGTCAAATTCTTTTCCATTCTTCAGATATTGTTGAAAATGTTTAAGAGCCCAAATGACTGCAGCAGCTTCTAATTCAGTTGAGCCATATTTTAGTTCTGTTAGTTTGAGTGTTCTACTAGCATAAACAATGACTTGTTCTTGTCTATTTTCATCTACTTGTGATAAGATAGCACTAAATGCTATGTGTGAAGCATCAGTGGCTAATTAGAACCATTTGTTAAGTCTGGGTAAGCAAGAACTGAGGCTGTTGTCAATTTTGTTTTAAGAGTTTCAAAAGCTTTTTGTTGTTTTTCAGTCTATTTGTATGGCATGTTTTTGTTAGTAAAATAATTGAGTGGTTTGGCAATTTCTGAAAATTTTTTTATGAATTTCCGATAGTAAGAGACTAATCCTATAAATCCTCTTAGTTCTATAGTATTCCTGGGAGTTTGAAAGTTTTTGACAGCACTGATTGTTCCTGGATTTGGTTTGACTCCATCTTTACTAACTATGTGTCCAAGAAAGATCAAGCTTGTTTTTCCAAAGTGACATTTCTCAATGTTTAACTTTAATTCTGCTTTCTATAATCATTGAAAAACTTCTCGCAGGTGAATGAGGTGGGTTTCAAAGCTTGGTGAGTATACATCAGTATCATCAAGATAAACAACTACTGATTGCTACAAAAGCTCTTCATAGACAACATCCATGAGTTGCTAAAATGTTGCTGGTGCGTTACAGAGTCCAAAAGACATAACATTAAACTTATAATTTCCTCTTTGAGTGGTGAATGCTGTTTTGGGTCTATCTTTTGGGTTCATTTCGACTTGCCAGTATCCACTTTCCAGGTCTAAAGTTGAGAAGAACTTGGCTTTTCCTAAAGCATCTAGCATGTCATCAACTCTTGGAAGAGAGTAGGCATCTCCAATTATAACACTATTTAATTGTCTATAATCAACACAGAATCTGATTTTTCCGTTTTTCTTTTTAACTAAAACTACTGGTAAGACCCAAGGACTTCTTGATGGTTAAATCAATCCGTTATTGAGCATTCTTTGGACTTCTTCTCTGATGAATTGGTGGCTGGCAGGTGGCACTTGATAAGCTTGTTGTCATTTTGGTGGAGCATTTCCTGTATGGATCTGATGTTGAACAATATCCGTTTTTCCCAAGTCATTGTTGTCTTTTGCAAATATATCTGCAAATTCAGCTATCAATTGTTTCAATTGTCTTTGTTGTTGAGGTTCTAAGGGAGCCATGTTGATTCGAGAGAGTTTTTCTTCCAAAAAGTGGTAGTTTTTAATAATGGGAATGATATTTGGATTTGGAAATAGAGTGTGCCTTACAATTTCGATGAAATTAGAGACAATTTGAGAGTTTTCATCTTGAAAAATATTGCTGTGTATGATTCCAATTTCTAGTTTGTTTAATAAGACAATAGAGTAATTATTGGGGTTGTAGAATGTAACTCGAAATTTTTTCATTCCTTTGGGAATATAAACATTTGGAATTGAGATTTCATGTTTCAAACAGATTTGTTCATTGGATTCAAAGATTTGTTGTGTAGTGGTGGGTTTTGAACAAGTGTAAATTTCGTGATGTTCTCCAAAAGATAAATGGTAATTGGCTGGGGAAGTTGAAGAATCTGGTGAGATTCATTTTGTGTATTAAGAGCTATGTTTACTGGAACTGTAAATCGTCCAGTTGAACCAAAACCTTGAGTTCCTTTTTCACTTTTTCCCAATTGTTCTCTGTTGTTTACTGATTGTAAACCCAAAATGTTGATTAAGGGTAAGTAAATTGCTTGAGCAATTTTTTCAGCATGTTTAATTTTGAATGTTTTGTCTGTCTCATTCTGTAACATAATGATAATGTCTCCAGTGTATCCTGCATCTATAACTTCTCCTCTAATATTGATTTTTTTGCTTGCCAATAATGATCTGGAGGCAATTTGAACCATTGCTCCTGGTAAAATTTCAAGAGCAATTTTGAGATTGATTTTTGTCAAGGACTTTGGTTAGAGAACCAAAGTATCTTTTCCTGAGTATCTTAGGTCATATTTAGCATCAGTTTCGTGTGCTTTTTCTGGTCTGATTTTTTGGCCATGGTTGTCAAAATATTTAAGTTGTAGAGGTGGTTGCTTTTTAAGAAGATAGATGGGGGTGGTTGATAGTTTTTCTACTAGTTCAAATATTTCAAATTCGATTTCATTTTCATCATTCTCATTTGGCAGAGGAATGCTAAGAGCATAACATTCTAAACATCATTGGTCATCACAAGGCATAACACATTCTTCACACAATTGAATGTTCATTTGCTTTAATCATTGAATTTGAGCTTCTTTGGTCAGATATATGTGGCTTGCAATTTGGTGGTAGGTTTCTACTTCATCTTCATAATCAAATCCAGCTAATTCCATAGTATACTCAATATATTCAGCTTCTTTCATTTGGTGGATATCTTTTTAGGTGGCTCTATTGATCAATACCATTGCTAAATCAAAAATTATTTCAGTGTCATGAGGGTAATACTAAAGTTTATTGAGAGCACTGTTGTATGCTGCATCAAATGGTGTTCCTCTTCTGACTTTTTCCGAAATTGATAGAGCATATTGACAGGTCTGATCACATACTCCTCCTTTTATTGCTACATCAATCCAATTGCATTCTTCTGGTAGCATTTTTCTGCAAGTAAGGCAAGGAGTTTTGTCCTATTTTCCATTTCTTTTTGGGGATCCAAATCGTTCTCTATAGCATGCCTTGCAGAAATAACAAGTGCGAGTTTTGTATTCTTCTTCTGAGAAAATACAGGCTCCCATTGATGAAAGTTTTTTGTTGCAATCTTTGCATTTGAGTGAAATATATGGTGGTTCTTTTCATGGTTTTGGTGTGGAATATTTAACTTTCTTCCATCCTTTTGATTCTTCAAAAATCTCTTGTTCTGTTTCTTCAGCCCAATTGGATGGTGATCCAAGAGCCATGTAGGTTTCAGTAAGTAGCATTTTTTTCTCTTCTTTAAATTCAAATACTGGAGTTTTTTCTGATTGTTTGTTAAAAGTACTACAGGTTGCAGATATTATGGTATATTGTCCTTGGTATAAGATTTTAAGTTCTTGAGTTTCCCAGTTTAGGTTTGTATTGGCCTTGAGAAGCCAATCATTTCCGACTAGAGCTTGGTATTGGGGTGCATCTATAACAAGAACTTTAACTGGAATGATGATTCCATCAATTATAAAGGGGAAATCATCAATTTTTCCTACTAGAGTCTTCTTTATACCATCAGCTGTAACAATAACTGTTTGAGCTGGTCTATCTACATTTTGTTTGAGTTGTTGCATCAGCTGGTAAGTAATAATACTTCCAGCCAATCCACTATCTAAGATTAAGCGAATGGGTTTTCCTTCTACTGTAGCTTCTGTGTATATAGCAGTAATTGCTTTCTGTTCATTAACTGCTGCATTACTAAGCAGAAATGGTGATTCATTTGCTTCAAATTCAAATGAAAATATATCTGACAGATTGGCATTTTGGGCAATTTGAGCTGGTAGAATGGTGTGATTGAAAGAGTTTGATCTTGGTGCTACAACTTCATCTTCAAATAGTGCAGTTTGTTGAAAATCCGATTCCTCTGGTATTGTAAGATAACTGGGTTGAGTGTGATAGTGATTGGGTCTTTGCTGACCAGAATTTTGGGGAACCAACTGATTATTTGGATTGATTCTGTTGTTGTTGTTATTCTGCAATTGATTTTGAAGTATAAATTGGTTATGTTAAACCAATCTTCTTGCTGGTACTTGATATGGCTGAATTGGTAAAAATTGCTGATATTGTTGCTGCATTAATTGTGGAGTTAGTGGATAGTAACTGTTTTGATTTTGTGGTCTTGGTGAATAATAGATTGGTGGTAGAGATTGGTAATAAGATTGTTGTGGTGAAGAGTAATGTTGATTACTCCTGTTTTGTTGGTCTCTTTGTAATTTTCTACAATCTCGTTTCCAGTGTCCTGAAATTCCACAATAATGACAATTTTGAAGTTGGTTGTTGGATGGTGATCCAAAATTGTTTTGGTTGCATCGTTGTGGGGGTTAATATCTTTGTGATTGTTGTTGCTGTTGTTGTTGGTTTGTGAAATAGCTTTCAACCTTTTTTGTAAGTTGGTCTATTTTTTCTTCAGCTGCTGAGCTGGTTTTTCCAATTGTAAGGTTTACAAGCTTGGTGTGATTTGCTTCTTCTATTGCTATTTCATAGCTTTTTGCATGCCTAATAGCAGTTGCTAAGTCTGCTGAAGTATGTGGACAGACTTTCTTAATCAGTTTGTCTTTTAACCCTGCTATAAACTGATCCAGAATTTGAGCATCAGAATAATAGTCATTGGTTTCTAATTGTCGAATTTGTCTGAGAAGTTTGTTAAATCTTCCAAGATAAGTCATAACAGTTTCAGATGTTTCTTGTTTGATATTGTGAAAGCAGTTTCTGAGAGTGATAGAGGTATTGTTGTCAGTGAATTGTTGTAGAAAAGCATCTTTGAATGCTTGCCAGTTTTCAAATGGTTCTTCTAAATTTTCAAATTATTCTTCTGCTGTTCCTTGGAGAAAGTAAGAAATTGCTTTGAACATTCTTGCTGTGATTCAACCATTTGCATCTCCTGCTTTTTGAACTTTGTCAAGCCATTCTTGAGGACTGGTATCATTGTCTTCACCAGTGAATTCTGGGATTTTTGCAATGTAAGCAGTTGTTATTTCTTCTTCATTTTTTGTAATTTCTTTTGGTTCTGATTCAGTTTTTTTACTTTCCAAGCTTTCTGAATGATTATTTTGGTTTTCCTGTAAGTAATCAATGATATTGGCACTTGTTGATATTGGTTCCTGCTGTTGAGTAAGGTTTCTAGGTGACTGAAAATCTTCTGGTCTGGAAAAGTGGTTGAGTAGTAAATTTGGTGTTTGTGGTTGAACAAATGAAATTGGAAATGGTGTAATAGAAAGTGGTAATTTGACACTGGTTTCTTGTTCAGATGTTTGCAAGTGTTTGGCAGTTGTCTTTTGTAGTATTGGAGTGTTTGGAGTGGTTTTTGAGTATTGCTTCAATCTTTGTTTGTCTTTGTTGTTTGTTTCTGTCTCTAATTCAAAGTCAATAGAGTATTGAGACTGTACTGGGTATTTTTTTTCACAATACTTAATAATGTTAAAATTAAGTTCTTGGAAGTAGGTAGCAAGTGTTTCACTATTCGGATCTTCTGTTCCCAATCGTGAATAGTGCACTAAATTATTGTAAAGATTGCTTCTGACTTCTGAAATGTTGTAGTTTTCAAAAAGATAATTGTTGATGCGGTTTTCAATGTATTGGTATACTGATTTCTTGACAACTTCAATTCCGTCTGGAATGTTGAATTTTTGCTTGCAGCAAGTGTAAATTGACTGGTAATACTCTAAAGTTGCTGTGTCTGGTGTGATTGCTACTTTGAATTTGTTGTTGCTGTGTTATTTTCATGGGAGAGCACCAAATGTTACTGGAGGTTTTTGGTCTCTTTTCTTGAATGTTGTAACTGTCTGTTGGTTGCAAATTCAAGAAGTAGTTGAACCTCCAATAACTGAATTTATTTTCAAATTATTTCCTGTAATTTGAACTGCTGGGCTTATAAGTGGAATGACCAATTCCATGCCAGTTGCTTTGTGTAGTTACATTGTAGTAAACATCAACTCTTTCCCAGAAATTGCTCATTTGGAAGCTCACTAAAAATGTGTAGTTACTTTGCTGTAAAAGTCAACTCTTTTACAGGAATCTTGTTTGTAGGCTATCCTAATGATTGTAATAAGAAAAGAAAAGAAAAATAAAAAAAATGTAAAAAAAATAGAATTCTGTTAAGGGAAACATTTTCTATCCAGGCCTGGAGTCACTAACAGTTTATTGAAATTGGTAGCTAATCAATTTCAAAACGTTAGTTGTTAAGGGAATTTCAAGTATAATAACTTAAGAATTTGGTTTTCAAATATTTAATTTTTATTTAATTTTGTAACAAGTGATTTGTTTTAATTAAGATATCTAAAGTAAGATACTATAGTAAGGTACTATGAGAAGATACATTTTCTTAAAAAGAAAAGCTCTTCTTTTATACAACTTGTTGTAGTACTAGTCTATGAACTTGCACTTTTTCTCTTTGCTCAAATTTTGGCGAACTAAAGATACATTTTAATGAACTACAAGTTATTTTGCTGAACTATTGATTAATTTGGGTGAACTATTCATAATTTTGGTGAATTTCTATAAATTTCGGCAAATTTCTTATAAATTTCGGTGAATTTTTGTAAATTTCGGTGAATTTTAGAATGTTACAAAGTTCAGAGTATTGTGTAATTTGATCATCCTACTTTTTGTTATACTAATTGGATTATTTAATTGAATCGTGATATGTGATAATTGATTAAATAATAAATGATAATTTGAAATGATATTAATATACTAATTAATTATAGGAATTATAAGAGTAATTTTCTTGCTAATTAATAGCTAAAATTCTACTGGTAACAATGGCCAGAATGTTTGTTTACATAGAGTTATTAGCCATTGGTTCAGGAGTAACTGTTTGTGTAGATGAGTTTGATTTGCTTAATAAAAGGTCAAAAACAGAGGCAGTTTGGTAGCTTTCTTCTTTTGTTTCAAAAGGAGTTTTAGTTGCTTGATGGGCAGCAATCCAAATGTGGATTTGATGATGGAATTAGAGAGCTGTTGTTCAAAGATTGTGGAGTATAAAAGTTGATTGATGCTGTTGTTTCTTTCTTCAAAATTGTCTTCAAAATAAGCTTGATCAAAGTAATAAGTTGTATAGGCTGTGTAAGTTTCAGCTAAATGCTTATTTAGGAACTAGTTTTAAAAATCTTGGAATTGTCTATTGGATTGATTTTCAATAGGAAAGCAAATCAAGTAGTAGGGCAAAGGATTAAGTTCAATAAAGTCTAAATCATTTTTGTTGTGTGCTTTAAAGTGTTCTTCTGATTGTTGTGGCAGGTATGAATAATCACCCATACAATAGAAAACAAAATAGAATTTGACAACCTCACAGAGAGCACCACTTTTATGTTATGGGTTGGAGTAACAAGCTAATGGATAGCAAGGAAGAACAGAATTGTAGGGTAATGGAAATAATCAAAAGAAATTCAACTTTAAAGAGCGAATTGAATAAGTATGGATTCAATGTGTAAGATCAGTCTTATAAAATATCTCAGTCACTATTCTTTTCAAAAGGTAACTGGAGAATCTGAAGGTAGAGAGATAGTTTGTACTGTCAACAAATAATCACACTTGATATAATTCTATGTCTCATGTCAGCACTCTTAGAATTCAATATCAAGTATCAGATGTGCTCTTCAGTCACATTTTATTCAATAATTTTCAAATGCTACACTTATACATTTCAGAAAAAGAGTAAAAATTAACCAATAAGTAATCTTTTATTCCAAGATATTTGGATACTTGAAGGTAGAGAAAGAGAAATTAGCAATAAGAGAATAATTGAGATAAAAGTTGTTATTTTATTTATTTTTGATTACTTTGAACAGGCTTTTCTATAACTAAGAGATTCATCATTTATATAGCTGTCAAAAGTAGTCAATAATCAGGTCAATGACTAGGTCAATAATTACTATCTAAAAATAGTGTGGCTAATTTATATGACATCAGTGGCTAATACATGTGATAATTAATAAGAAGTATAAGTTTCAACTATAACAATATATTATATTAGAAAAACAAAAAGGATCCAGATTAACTACTTAGAGTAATTACAAAACCAGAGAAAGAAACAATATTATACAACATGCACTTAAATTTGACAGTAGAACATTTTTATAAAGAAGCAACCATGGAAAAAACCAAAAAAAAATATTATTGGCCATTAATATATTTAGATATTATTCAATACGTTCAAAATTGTAATGCTTGTCAAAAAAAAAAAAGAACAAGATTCAGTAAACCATTAAGACCAATCAAAGTGAAAAAATCATTTGATAGAATTGGAATTGACTTAGTCGGATCACTAATAATAACCAGCAGAGACAATTATTATATAATAGTAGCCATAGATTATCTTACAAAATAGCCAAAAACAAATGCAATTCAAAAAGCAGATGCAGAATCTGTAGCCAAATTTGTTCATTAAGATTTGATTTGCCAACATAAATGTCTAAAAAAATTGTTATCAGATTAAGAAACTTACTTTGTAAACAGAACATTAACAGAATTAAGCCAAAAATCTGGAATTAAAAGACCATTATCATCATCATATTATTCACAAACAAATGGTTTAGTGAAAAAATTCAACAAAACATTGTGTGAAGTAATTGCCAAAATCAGTTAAAAAAACCAAGACAAATGGGAATTGTTTATATCATTAGTACTATTTGCTTATTGAACAATGAAGCAAGATACCACATAAGCAACACTATTTGAACTTGTTTATAATAGAACAGCAATATTACCAGTAAAGATAAACATTAACACATATCCAACAGAACCAATAACAGAAGCCAACTTACAAAGAACATTGTTGAGAAAAACATATAAATTAATAGAAACTTTGGAAAACAAAAAACAAAGAACAGCTAATAATATTTAAAGAACACAGAAAATTGAAAACCAATATAAACAAGATAATAGTAAAAGTAAAGTTGTTAATAGAAACATTAGAAACAGTTATATTATATTAAGAAGTAACCAAAGAAACTTAGAATTAGTAGTTATAATAATTTTCAAGAAACTTTTGTTATTATTACTTGAAACAAAACCTGAATATTTAAAACTTATACATAAATAAAACAAAACAATTATTCAATACAACAATACTACAACAACTTGAACAATTTGTGGGAAAGAACAATCTGTTTATACAAGCACAAGCCATATATTAGCTACATGCAGAATTTTAAGATTGACCAACAATACTACTTAATTCAGTGATGAATACAGTTATTATCAACCAATTAGAAAAAATGACCAATGTCTAATTTGAAGAATTACAGATCAAAATAACTTAAGTAATTCTTGAAAAAAAAGTTCAAAAGTTAATCAAAGAGAGAAAGTTAGGAAATATAAAAGATCTTAATGGAGCTCAATATTAAAAGAAAGAAATAATATTACTTATAGAATATAGGAATTATATATTAGTATATAAATTAGCCAATCAGAATAAGACATAGTAAAAAATGAAATTCTAAGATTCTTCTTAGAAAAATTGCAGGATTCTAAAATTACAGGATTCCAGTATAAAAAATTGCAAAATTCCAGAATTCCAGAATTTCAGAATTTCTCTTGAGGAATTACAAGATTTCAGAAATTCCAGAATTCTTAGCTAGAGAATTAAAAAATTCAAAAAATTTTATATAACAAAATTTATGTATATATAACAGTAGTATTAAAAGCAAAAAAAGCAGAATTCTCTAGCTAGAATCTTTAGATTAAAACCTCCAGTTTTAATTCTCATTCATCTTTTTATACAATAGTATTCTATGACTTGAAGTGAAAATATATTAATAAAATATTTATTAAAAATTACAATTCATCTTTTTACTATTTACAATTCATGTTGATAGCTGTTGATACTTAACTACATTAGACCAATAACTCTTGATCACAGCTATTAATAAGATACTAACTCTTTTTTGCCTTGGCTTATTTCTTTATTTTCTTTTATTATTTTTTTTATTTTTTTATTTCTTTTCTTGTCTTTTGTTTTATTGTAGATTTACTAATTGATTAAAAGATTAATACATGAAGTACTGACATCAGAATATAACACTAATAAAAGATCCAGAAATAAAAATGAATACTCAAAATTGAAAATAGCTTACTAGAAGATTACCAACCATTAAGCTGAGAAAAAAATTGATGGAATATAGATATTCCAAGAAGTGATGGACAACAAAGCATACCAACTTGAGAGTTGAGAAGAAACTAGAAACATCACCAAAGAATATTACTATTGAATCTTAGTTTATTATACAAAAAACTTCACCAAAACCTTCAGATTATCAAAATCTTCAGATATTACCAACTATATCAGCTATTAAACACCAAGTTACAGGTTTGTTATTTGTTTCCAGACTCCAAATAATTATCTGTAATACCAAAAAACTTTATATTACCAAAAAACCCAATACAACAGCTTAAACAAATTTTTATCAGTGTAAATTTTCTTAATTACTTAGCAAAAAACCAAAATAATTAGTCTGAATACTTAGGTAACAAGAAAAACATTTCTGAATTTACCAAAAAAGAAACTGTTAAAAACAAAAATCCAGAAGAAATGGCAATTGTGTATATTAAAAAAATTTTAAAATTTACAAAAAAAAATGCTAATACTAGCCTTCAGAAATAGTTGAACAAAGTTTTAAAAGCAAAAAATATTAACAAATAGAATACTATAAGAATACTCAAAGTTATTTTTTACTTCCTTTAAGAAACTACAGGTAAATAATTTGTAAACTTCAACACATCTTTTAAAAATTAATAAGCATTAAAAATGCTTTCTTAGAACAGTTTATTAACAACAATACTTCTATTACTTTCTGAATCAATTCCAAAATATTAAGCAAAAACTTTTTAAATCTGTTATAACTTATTTTAGAAAGTTTAACAAACTTTTTAGATGTATTTACCAATTAGAAACCTATAATTATTACTCTAATGCTCAAATTTTGGATTAATTTATTGCTGGTTTAAAAGACAAATTCATCAAAAAAGTTTGTTTACATTGTTATTTATAGAATATAAAAAGTATATTAGCAGATAAATTAGCCAATCAGAAATAGCCATAGTAAATGTAGAATTTTAAGATTTCTCTTAAATGAATTACAGAATTTCAGATATTTTAGAATTCTCATACAAAAAATTGCAGGATTCCAGAATTCCAGAATTCTTTTCAAAGAAATTGCAAGATTCCAGGAATTCCAGAATTCCTGATGTGAAAAATTGAAAAATTAAGAAATCTCAATTATGTATATATAGTAGTAACATTAGAAGTAGAAAAGACAGATTTTTTAGTTTAGATTTTATTTAAGCAATCTTCTACTTTACAAATATCAATAAATAATTATTTGTTATTTCAATCCACTTTTCACTATCAATACTTCATGTTGATAGTAACTAATACTTAATCACACTAGAACAATAACTTTTGATTATGGCTATTAATAAAATACTAACTTAATTGTCTTGGCTTATTTCTTTATTTTTTTTTCTTTTTATTTTTTTTATTTGTTATTTCTTGTTTGTTTTATTAATTGATTAAGAATTAAAAAGAACTAAGTTACAGACATCATAAAGACTGGTAAAAGACTCATGAAACAAGGGTAGAGAACTTATAAATTTGAAAATAACTTACTAGGAAGATTACTGGCCACCACACTAAGAAAAAAATTTGACAGAATTGCAATTCTGGAAGGCTATTGAAACCATTATTGAATCTCTGTCTGTTATACAAAAGACTCTACCAAAACCTTCAGATTATGAAAATCTTTAGAAACCAACATTATTATATCAATTAAGCACCAAGTTACAGATTTGTTATTTGTTTTAAAACCCTGAATAATTATCTGTAACAACATGTTTCAGCAAATTTAGTTATAATTATTTAATATACTAAGACCTATAAAATGGCTATAAAAAAACCAACTACACAAAACTTGTCAACTTAGCCATCAAAAAAACAAGTTTAGCAATAAAAAAAATTGATCAACTTATCAAGAAAGTTGAAAACTATTTTACAAATTAATAACTATAATAACAAAAATATTAATTAGTACAATAATAAAACCAAACCAATTTTTTATCATCATCAAACAATTAATCTTAAAACTGTTATTATTGTAAAATTTCAAAACATTAGAAATAAAATTGCCAAAAAATGCAATAAAACCAACAGCAAAAAAATAATCAACATTATTTTCAATTCTAATAGTCATATTATTAACTACTACTAGCATATTACTTATCAAGATTTTAATATTAAAGCAACTATTATTAATCTGGTCTACAACTAATTCAATAACAGTATTAACAATTACTGTCTATTTAACAATACTAAGTATCTGTTTAAAGATTAGTTTAATAAAATCAATTTATATCTCAAAATTAATTCTTAAATAACAACAAAATTAATTTTAATTAGTTTCTTAAAATACAGTTCAACAGAGACTTAATTATTTCCACATTTAATTTAATTATTTAACAATACCCAAAAAACAGAATTTTTAAAACATTATACTTTTTAAAGATAAGATTGTAGCAACAAGACAAAACTCTTTCAATAACAATTACATAAATATATCAGCAAAAATGCTAATTTCTTTAATATCTTCTCTTTTGAATTCAAAACAAATAAATTACTATTCTTATTTAGTAATACAGCTATTATAAAATAAAAAGCAATTACTACTATATACACTAAAGCAGAAGTTAAAAAAAACCCAATTTAATTAATCTTAAATAGTAGATTTGCTAAAAGCATTATTACTTATTAATTAATACAACAACTTAAGTAAAACATTAATAGATCTGCTTAAACAGTTATTATTAAAACAAATAATATGAAAAAAACTTCAGTTAGAGAAATTAACAATTTCTTTTTTCTAATTAATAGAATTACTATTTCAATTAAAATTTTAATCATAGATGTATTTTAATATCAAGCTCTAGTCAAAAATAATTGGCTTTTTAAAGCCAATGCAAATTTACATTGGAAAACCCAAGAACTTAAAATCTTATATTAAAGACAATACACCTAAGTATTTGCTATTTGTAAGATTTTCAATAAACAATTTAAAAAAAATTCAGTATTTAAATTTGAAAAAAAAAAACCAATCATTAAGACTTATATGGCTCTTAAATTAATATTTAGTTAAACTGAAAAAACAGAACAGCTATTTAAAAAACTTATATTATAACCAATACTATTATGGCTTAAAAAAACCAGCCAACAATTTATTTTTATAATTGTACTAGTTAGCAATTGATATGTCCCATACTCAAAACCAAAACCAAGAAAACAACTATCTTATATTTTACTTAAATACAAAGATTACAATAAGAAGCTTTTATTTATGAAAGCTTGCATATTGTTTAAAGAAAAATATAAAACTTGCATTTGCTATTACTGTAAGATTTGCTACAAAGAATAATTTAACAGTTTAAAATAAAGTAAAAAATAGGATAATATATTTTGTCTTATATGTAAAAAATTATTGCTTAAAAAATACAATTGGATTAATGTTGCAATGAAAAAAAAGTATGTAATTAAACTTGCTAATATGCTTTATTAATTTCTAAAAAAGTTAAATAAAAAACATTTTTTAATACAATATACAATAGTGTACTTAACAAACTCTACTATTATTTATATAATATTAAAATAATTTATGATTTTGTCATTATTATTTGCATAGAAAAACCAATTCAAAAAATATTGAAAAAAACATGATTAAAAATGTAATAACTTAAAAAAACATAATAACATAAAATAATACAAAATAATATATTATAATTCAAGATAACATAAGATAATACACAATAATATAAAATAACACAGAATAATTAACTATAATATAAAATAACTAGTTATAATGTAAAAAATAAAACAATAACAGAAATAGCAAACAATAGCTAGCAATAATAAACAATTAAAAACAGTCTTATAAAACTAGAAATATGTATAAAAACAAGTAGTTTTAACAGCAAAAAAAACAGAAAAAGACAAACAAATAAAAAAATATATTTTTTTTACTTATATCTGTTAGATTTATTTTACCTATATATTTATATTATTTCAAATAAAGAAAATATTCAAAACCCAAACTTATTTATACATGATTCACAAATTTTGTGTTTAAACTAAACTAAGCATTTTTTTATTTTTATTTTTTTTTCTCTTTTTTTTATTTTTATTTTTTTTTTCTCTTTTGTGGAGTAGCAATATTGTAAAATTAACTGTTTAAAAATAGATTTTGTAATAGTCTGGTAAAAAAAAAAGCTCTTTCTAAGATTAAATATTAATATTATTTTGTTAACTTATCAGAAAAGCAAAAAAACACTATCAGACCTTAATAACTGTACTTAACTAGTTCAAAAAAATAGCTTATATACTTAAGCTGCAAACAGTCAAAACATTTTTTTGTGTTTTATAATCAAAGAACTCTATAAATAAAATTAGAAAAAAATCTTCAAAAATTAATACTATCAACTTATCTAAAATATCTGAATAGAAATTTTTAAGCTTTCTTAATCCAAATTTAGAGCACTAAACATTATTACAATATTTTATCAAGTTTATTCATAATATTTGGTGCTTTCTGTGAGATTATAAAATCTACCAAGACAGAACATTCCAAAAATTCACAAAAATAGCAATTATTAAGACTATAGAAAAAGATCACTTATTGTATGGAAAAATATTATTTCAATACTTTAAAGAAAACTTAAAAAACTACTAGAAACTGTTACTGCAAAAAGTAATTTTTGTCACTATATACATATTAAGATTAACTATTTATTAGATTAAACAACAGACACAGGAAAACTTGAAGAACAAATTTATTAAAAATTATTAACATATTTAACTTCAATTATTACATAGACAATAGTTAAGACCTTTCTAATAATTGATCAAAAAATCCAGAAATATATTAGCAAACAGTACTTTTAAGTAAAAAAAAGACAACTATTGAGACCTAATTCCAAAAAATCTGAATCTAAAGACAAAAATACACCAGTTACACAAAAAAGTATTTAACTCATAATTAACAAAAAATCAAGACTTTTTTTGCCAACAACCTTCTTATATTATCAGACCTTAAAAAATAGAATTCTACTTAATCAATTTACCAAAACACAATTAAAAACTCCAAGAACTTTCAGAACTCTGTACTTTTGGGATTATAATCAAAATTTTTAGACCAAATTTCTGAAAAAATACATATTATTGTTTGAAAATCTTATTTCAACAGTCAGTAAACTTGGCAAAAGCACTTTTTTTTAGGCATAATTATTATTATTACCTTTCAACAAATCAACCATTATATTCTCAAACAGAACAGTTATTTTACAACCTATGAGCTATACTAACAAAAAAAAACAACCAGTCATAAATACAACAAAGCAACCAGACTTATTTTCATTAATATTTTTTTTATTAACAATTAAACCAACTTTTATCACTCAGATTATAACTTACAGAGACATTGTCAAATTAGAAAAATTCTTTAATAAAAAAAAATACATATATTTAAATTGCAAAAGCCAAAAAAACAATTAAAGCCAATAATTAAAACAAGACCAAAACAATTCAAGCTCTATTGTTTTTTTAACAGAAATTGCAAATTCATAGTATTAAAGTTTTAAAGAAAAACCAATCAACTTTGCTGCTTTTAAATTCACTTTTTTACAATATTTCTGTGATTTCAATATGTTTATTAGGCTACAAAATCAGTTTAGTGTAATAAAACAAAAAAATTACAATGCAGTAATCACTTATTTTAGGCAATTTAATCAAATTTTTTGCCAAATTTAAATCATTAAAAGAGATTGCTATACTTTTAAACAAATTCTTAACCAATTTATCAAAGAATTAAAAAGTAATATCTTATAATTTGTAAAACTATGCTATCTAAATAACTTATAAAAACCTGTAATACTTGTTTGTAACTTTGAATCAACAGAGCAAGAAGCCAATTATATCCAAACTGTTAACTTAGCCATAAACAGAACATCAAATATTGATGCCAAATTTACCTAATTAAATAAAAAATTAATTCAGAAAATTGAAGAATTTTTAACAAAAAACTCTGAGATATATTAACTGTCATAATATAAAAATGACTCCAGTAATTATTAACAATAGCAAAATTAACAATAACAACAACAACAACAACTTTGAAGATCAGATCTTTATAATTGTTACTATTGTCAAAAACTTAAATATATTATAAGGAATTGCAGAAAAAAACTAGTTGATTAGAATTGAAAAAGTCAATACTAACCACAACCAAAATATTTTCAAGTCATAAAATTTTAATATTTTTTGTTGTAATATTCACAATTACAGTACTTATCTTAATAATCTCTAACTTATTATCAGTCTTTATAAACAACAGTACAAACAACATCTTAGTACCAAGTTTTAATATATAATAATTCTAAATCCTAAGCTATTAATTATAATTAAGAATAATAAAACATTAATGAAAATCTGACACAACCTATTAATAAGCTATTCAGATTAGTAAATCATAATAATATACAAACCTGAACAGCACAGACAAAATATTCAAACCAGACTTCATATTTTGGTCTTATAAAAACTTTGAATTTTGGTAATACTACATCTTTGAAAAAAAAAAATGTAGTCACAATTACTAATCTTTTTTCTCAAAACACCAATCAAATCTTTAAAACAATTCTTACTACCACAATCACTGAAAATAATATTGTTATGGTTAAGACCTATACCTCTTATTAATTATCACATGTATTAGCCACTAATATTATATGATTAGTCACATTATTTTTAGAAAGTGATCATTAACCTGATCAATAATCTGACCGTTGACCTGATTATTGACCATTTTTGATAGCTATATAAGCAATGAATCTCTTAGCTATAAAAAAGCATGTAATAACAAGCATCTGAATAATCAAGAATAAATAAAATAACAACTTTCATCTCAATCTTTCTCTTATTACTAATTTCCCTTTCCCTACCTTCAAATATCTAAACATCTTAAAGATAAAAGATTACTTATTGGCCTTTTTCTAACATATATAATTATAGCATTTGAAGATTATTTGAATAAACATGACTGAAAAGCACAAGTTGATACTTGATATTGAATTCTAAGAGCACCGACATGAGGCATAGAATTATACCAGTAGTAATTAATTGTTAACAGTATGGACTATCCCTCTACCTTCAGATTTCCCAGTTACCTTTGAAAAAAATAGCGACTAAGATATTTTATGAGACTGATCTTACATATTGAATTCATACTCATTCAATTTGCTCTTTAAAGTTAAATTCCCTTTTAATTATTTCTATCACCCTACAATCCTGTTCTCCCTTGCTATTCATTAGCTTGTTACTCCAACCTGTAACATAAAAGTAGTGCTCTCTGTAAGGTTGTTAAAATCCACTTTGTTTCCTATTGTATGGGTAATTATTTATACTTGCCACAACAATCAGAAGAACACTTTAAAGCACACAACAAAAATGATCTAGACTTTATTGAACTCAATTCTTTGCCCTCCTGCTTGATTTGCTTTCTCATTGAAAAAAAATCTAGCAGACAATTCCAAGACTTTTGAAACTGGTTCTTGAACAAGCATTCAGCTGAAACCTATACAGCTTATACAATCTATTACTTTGACCAAGCTTATTTTGAAGATGACTTTGAAGAAAGAAACAACAGTATCAATCAGCTTTTATATTCTGCAACCTTTGAACAACAGCCCCCTGATTTTGAATATCTGAATTATCAAATCTACATTTGGATTGCTGCTCATTAATTAACAGAAACTCCTCTTGAAACAGAAGAAGAAAGCTATTAAACCACTCCTGTTTTTGATCTCTTCTCAAGTAAATCAGACCATTCCATACAAACAGTTACTTCAGAACCAATGACTGTTGACTCCATACAAGCAAACATTTTGGCCGCCCTCCAAGATATACAAACTGCTCTAGGGCAAAAAAACAACACTCTATTACCATTATTTAGAAGCGATACACAAGATCCAATTAAATGATTAGATGACTTTGAGAGAGCTGCCACAGCCAACCAATATAATAATAAATACAAGTTCCAAATTGTTGGTAACTACCTCCAAGACTCTCTTGCTACCTGGTTCTCACAAAAAACAGATGTCAATGCTCATTACCAAATAATCAGATGAACACCAACCAACACTGAAAAAGAAAATACCTCTTTCACTACCCGGTTTGAGACCAAGTTCAGAATCCCAATATTAATATCCAAATGGCACATAGAATTGGAAAAAAGAATCCAAGGCCTTGGAAAAGTAGTAACTGAATATGCCAAAGCTATCAGAAAGCTAATTAAACAGGTAGACTTTGGAAGGAATTGGATGGAAGAACAAAAGATTCATTCCTTTACAAAAAGATTGAAAACTAATCTGTTGTATGCTCTTTGGCCCTTCCTGGCTCTTAAAGATAATCCCACAATAAATATGGCCATTGAACTTGCCCAACAAATTGAAGACAACCAGCGAATACATTTGGAATCCACACTCCCAGTTTTTGCTCCTGCTTCTGTTATAACTTCTGCTCCACAAATGGCTGTTACCTCTTTTGCTACTCATACCCAAGACCCCAATGAACAATTAATAGACAGACTCACAGTAAATCTTGTCTGGTTACTAGAACTCTTAGCCCAAGCAGTCAGAGAAAATCAACAGCCCCAAAGATCCAGATTTGAACTATGCTTTAATCAGCCCCAACAGCCTCCTTATCAAAGACAACAAAATTGTGGTCCATCTGTATGCTATTGCTGTAGATTAACTGGACACTTTTTAAGAGATTGCAACAATCCTTCACTGTCTCCACCAGTTCTTAGAAACAATGATACCCAGAACAATAGACCCAACAACAATAATAATATCCCCAATTAAAGACCTAACTATGCCAACATCAATTTCTTTGGAGAAGATCCCCTAATTGAAGCCACTATTTATCAGTCTTTAAACTGGTAGGTGCATCTCCAAAGGGTAAGAGTGCAAGCCAACCAGAAGAAAACCCCTTTTATTTTTTAACTTAATTGATGATAATCATGACATGGATAAACTAGCTATCAACCCCTCAGACTCAACAAGAAAGAAGAAGAAAGCCAAGGTTAATTTCATTTTGGATTCTAATAAAGCTTTTACATCAATTGCTGATAACAATGAACCACCAAAAGCCAAGATTTTCAAGAACTCTCCAAAGTTAGAACTCTCAGAAATAGTACAAAAATCTGGCCCCTATTTTGTTGTTAAAGACTTCATGGAAACTCCAGCACACATAACCTTTGGCCAATTAATGACCCATCCACAATTCAGAAAAGATCTTCACAAATCTCTGATTCCAAAGAAGAAAACACCAAAAATCAACAAGTGCCCTCGCCAAGCTGGACTTGCTGACAACAGCAATGTTATCTCTCTCATTTGCAAAGCCCAAGTGGCTGGCTACTTCATTGACTTGATCCTAGACAGTAGATCATCTGTTAGTGTTATTGCCAAACACTTCTTTGAAGCAATTGGCAGAAAAATTGATGAATCATTAACACAACCAATGACTAATATATATAGTGACAAGAAGAAAGGTCTTGGCATAGCCAAAGCTATTCCTGTCTGCATTAATGGCATCAGCATTGAAACTGACATGAAAGTATCTGAAGCTAAAAAATATATCATTATTGTTGGCAATAAATGGTTCAAGAAAGCAAAAGTCTTACTCAACTATGAACTCTGTGAGCTAACCATCAGATGTGGCGAGAAACCTATTGTGGTTAAGTGTTGACATTGGACAACTCCCCCAGTACCCAAGCAAAGCCCAGAAGAAAGACAATCAGATGAATCAGATGATGAAGAGAGTGAAAAACAAAGAAGAACAAGAAGAAGACACTGAACTTGCCTACACCATCTTCACCAACAATGGCAAGTCTCTGAATAATATTAAAGCAGATAAAAAAGGAATCATTGTCAATAGTAAGCTGATCTGCTGGCTCTATTATAACATGCTCAGAAGAACCTTTGACAGAAAGCCAGGCAAGAAAGCCAAATACAGTTATTGGTGGCATGGCCCTTGTGTCCAGTACTGGTGTGACAAACCATTGTATTCTCTCAATAATGAATACATGTTCTGCCTAATCTATTACAAAGATTGGGAACCAATCAGCTTGATACCCTGTGAAGAAATAAAAGAAGTCCAAAAGTTCTTTGAGAATAAACCACCTGAAATCCAATTACTGGTTGTAGAAAAAAGAGAACCCTCCCTAGAAGAAAGAAAGATAGACATTGAAAACCTGCTGCCCAGTTATCTCAAAAGAAGATGAACCTCCTGGATGTACACATGTGATACAACACATCATTATTACCAGAGAAACTTGTTTTATCCATTTGAAGCCCTATCAATTAAATCAACACAATAATAAGTTTATCAAAAAGGAAATAACCCGAATGAAAAACCTTAGATTCATACAAGAAACCAAGAGTAAATGGGCATTTCCAGTTGTAGTGGTATTCAAGAAAAGAGGAACCCTATGCTTTTGTGTTAATTATTGCCAATTAAATATTATCACTGAAAGAGACATGTACTCACTTTTCAAGATTGATGCAATGCTAGACCAATTCCATAGTGCTGCTTTCTTCTCAACCATTGACTTAACTGCTGGATTCTGGCAAGTAGAGATAGATCTAGAAAGCAGAAAGAAAACTGCCTTCATTACTAAGTATGGCACCTACAAATTCACAGTCATGCCTTTTGGTCTTACAAATACTCCTTTCACTTTTCAATGCTTAATGGACAAAGTATTTGAATCAGTAAAAAAAAACTTTGTTCTAGTCTATTTGGACGACATAATGGTATACTCAAAAACCTGGGATAAACATCTTAAACACTTGCAAAAGGTTTTTGATCTCCTTAGAAATGCTGGTCTTAAGATCAACCCAATCAAATCTTTCTTTGGACATCAATCCATCCAGTTCCTTGGCCATCTTATTACAAAAGATAGAATCTTTCCTAATCCAGCCAAAATAGAAAAAATCCAGAACATTAAACAGCCAATGAATGTTCATGAACTGCACTCTTTCCTTGGATTGGCCTCTTATTATTGCAAATTTGTCAAAGACTTCTCTAAAATTACCACTCCTCTTAATTAGCTACTCAGGAAAAATGTCAATTATCATTGGGGCACTTATCAACAAAAAGCTTTTGAAATTCTAAAAGAAAAACTGATTACAGAACCCATCTTTATGCAACTTGATTTGGATCAACCTTTTATTCTCCACACTAATGCATCTGGCTATGGACTTGGCACTGTCCTCTCTCAGAAAGATGAAGATGGCAGAGAACATATCATAGCATATGCTAATAGAACTCTCACACCAACAAAACAGAATTACTCAATTACTGAACAAGAATGCTTAGCAGTAGTTTGGGCTACTAGCTACTGGGATAAATATCTTAAAAGTGTGAAATTTTTGGTGGTAACAGATTACCAAGCTTTGGTTTGGCTATGCAACAAAAGAAACTTGAAACATAAATGGATAACTCACTGGATACTCCACTTGGATGAATTCGACTATAACATTCAACACCACAAAGGAGCTAATCATCAAAATGCCAACACTCTCTCCAGACTTATCATCCAGTAATAGTACAACTCTCTCAAACCAAACCAACCTAATTATTAGTAACTTTCTCACAAACAAACACAATAATGGACTTGGACAACTACTTAGCCTTAATGGAATTTTTGGGTAAAGAACAATACCCACCAGACTATACTCGACAACAAAGAGAACATTTGTGCAAACAATCAAATTTCTATTTGATTTATTAGAACCAGTTATATAAAAGAAATAGAAAAAATTCTGACCGCTTTTAGAGAGTCATTAGATTTGAAAAAAAAAAAATTGTGATCTACAATATGCACACTGATCCATTAGCTGGACACTTTGGAAAAACAAAGACAATTCAGAAAACTTTAGCTCACTATTATTAGCCTACTTTGGGAAAAAACATTGTTGAATACATCAAAACCTGTAACACCTGCCAAAGAAAAGAGAAACCCAATCGAAAGGAAGATATCCATTCAATCTCTGTTGGTTAATCATTTGACAGAATTGGTATAGATGTTGTTGAATCTTTAACAGTAACTTCTGATGGCAATAGATATATTATCACAGCTACTGACTATCTTACAAAATGGGTAGAAGCAAAAATCACTCCAGATCAAACAGCAGTTTCAATCGCCAATTTCATTTATAAAGATATCATTTGTCGCCATGGCTGCCCCAAAAAACTTTTATCTGACAAAGGAAGAGCTTTTCTCAGTACACTGGTTGAAGAACTTTGTAGAAAAATGGAAATATGTCACAAACTTTCCTCCCTTTATTACCCCCAAACAAATAGCTTAGTGGAATGTTTTAATAGAACACTATGTGAAACTCTAGCCAAAACAAGTGAAGAAACAAACTTATAAGACAAAGTACTGCCTTCAGCTTTGTTTGCTTATAGAACTGTGAATCATAACATAACAAGTTATGAACTTTTTTATCTGCTGTATGGATGCATGACAACACTACCAATAAAAATTGACATTGAGACAATACTCTTTGAAGAGATCACAATAGCAAATTACAAAGACATTTTGCAAAGAAAACTTGGTACTATTTTTGACTCATTGGTAGAAGCACGAATAATTGCTTTTGAAAAGATAAAACAGTTTCAAGAAAAGCTTAAAAAAAAAAAAACTTATAAAACACTTTTTTTAAGTGTTGGTGACTTGGTATTAGAATACTGTTCAGACAGAAACAATGTCTATAATGATAAATTCTCTAGCTGATGGAAAGGACTTTTTATAGTCAACAAAGTTTTGAACAATGGTTCTTATATTCTTTAAGATCAATCTGAAACAATCTTTAATGATCAACTTGTTCACGGCACACAACTCAAGAAATATTACAAACAACCTAATTGGTTGCCTGTTGTGGTAATACTGACTCAAATGATCAACAAAAATCAAGTATAAATAAATGCACCATTCCCAAAACAGAGATATCTTCAATTAACATGAACAATTATTTTCTGGATCAAAACATTCAAAATGCCTTCTATACTCTCCATGAGTATTGGATTAAAAACTATCCAAATGCTACTTTGACCATTGGAAAACAGACCACCATAACTAATAGCAGTAGAACACATACTGTTATTAAACCAAAGAAAACAACTACCAGAAGAGAAAGAATTGGTAGCAAAATGTATAAATATCTGCTAGAAAGTATAACAGCAGTGATACTCATACCTTCCATCATACTTGGAAAAACAATTAAAGAAATCTTACCTATAGACAAAAACTTGTCATATGGAAAACAACCAGAGCTCTATGGTCACCTTGGTGAAATCATAGATAACATGAAGCTCATGAAGAAAACAACTTCAGAGATACAGGCAGAAATTTTGGGCATTATATGATTAGATGTTCCAAGAGTTTTAACCATTGCTAGAAGAGCCAAAACTCTAATACAAAGATTTGGTCACTTGGATACAAAACTTATTTTGCCTCAAGTATTATACACTGTTACTTATAGAAATATAGGGAATATATATTAGCATAGTTATTAACCAATCAGAAGTAAATGTAGTAAAATGTGGAATTCCAAGATTTCTCTCAAGAATTGCAGGATTCCAGAAATTACAAGATTCTCACAAGAAATCGCAGGATTCCAGAATCCCAAAATTCCTGTTGTGAAGAATTGAGAAATTGAGGAATCTCAATTATGTATATCTAGCAGTAGGATTAAAAGCTAAAAAAACAGATCTCTCAGTTTAGATTTCATCTGAACAACTTTCCAAACCACAAATAAATAACTGTTTGTTATCTCAAACCCACTGCCATTATCAACACTTCATGTTGATAGTAATTGATACTTAACCACATTGGAACAATAGCTCTTGATCATGGCTATTGATAGAATACTAACTTGCAAATTGTCTTGGCTTATTTCTTTTTTTTCTTTATTTTCTTTTTTTTTTATTTCTTGCTTTGATTTTATTGTTGTTTACTAACTCTATTGAGAATTAACACGTGGGGTATTGATGTCAGGATAAACGTGACTGGTAAAAAACCCAGAAATAAGAGTAAAACACTCGATTAAGGATAGCTTACCAGGAGGAATACTGGCCATCAAGCTGAGAAAAAAATTGATGAAACTGCAGTTTCGGAAAGCTATGAATAAAACTATTACCATTGAATCTCTGTTCATTATACAAAGAACTCAACCAAACCCTTCAAATACAGACTCTTCAGACATAAATCTTCAGATTACTATCAACTGCAACTAGATTTGAGCACCAAGTTATGAGTTTGTTATTTAATCTAACACCAGAAATAGTTACCTGTAACATTTGGTGCTCCCTGTGAGGTATAATCCTACAGAGAACTAGCACCAACACAAATCTAAAAGTGGCAGAATCAGAAAACATAGGAGCAAACCATCTAGGATTTGCGAAATCCTTATTTTAACACTACTATCAACATTTGAGATTAAATCACAACTACATATCAGCAGAATCAGCTTTCAATTTCTATGTCAATGAAAGAATTGCCTATCTGTTAGGAACACCAGTAAATATCAAATCAGCAAGAGAAGTTTTTTACAGTGAATTAATTCAAAATACCAACCTGCCAACAAATCACAATTTTGCCTCTATCATCATGGAAATCAACAAAGAAATTAAACACCACACACAGCAAAGATACCTCATTATTTACGCAAGCAAAGGCAAAAGAAAACTGCAAACACCAGCAATAACACCCAAAAAAATACAACCACCTACTTGGAAGAAAACAAAAGTTGAGTTCCCAACTAATCCATCATATCACTATACACCCAGAAGTGCCATTAATATTACATCTACCAGCACAGCCACATCAAACATGACATTAGCATTTGGATGATTCCCATTCCAAAGTAAACAAAGAAAAGCAGAGTTATTAAGACCATATGGCACATATTTTGAAGAATTTAACTTGTAATTATCAATGCCATCAGGACTTCGATCACCACCGCCTCCCCCAGATTTTGGAATTTCTGATCCATAAAAAGTAACAGAATCAGAAGAAAAGGAAGAAGAAGAAGCTGAAGATCAAGAATTCACTTACCAGAACCCGATTACTGAAAGCCCAGAATTTGAAACCCCAAATCTTCAAACCCAGCAAAATCTAAACCCAGAAAATCCAGAAATTGAAACTCCGAATATTCAGACACTGCCAACTCAGGATAATCGAAACCCTGATTTAATAAATCAACAAAACTTACCTCCAATAATTGGCATCAATCAACCACTAATTAATCCAATAGTCAAACTCCTACAACCACCACTTCAACTACCATCCCAACAACTCATGCAACAACAATCACTTCAACTACCACTACAACAATCCAACTTAAATCCAATAGCCTATGCACTAATCACAAAACTTGACAATTTTACCAGCGAAGAGAACGATGTCCAAATATGGCTCAACAATGTTGAAAAAGCCATAGTGGCCAATGGATGGAACAACGGTAAAGCCCTTCAAACAATTCCCTATTTTCTCAAAAATACTACCAACTCATGATATTAGAGCCTAGCCGCCAAACCACAAACCTTCAATGAGTTCAAAACAGAATTCTTAAGATACTTTAGTAATAACAATAGTATCAATCACTTGACCAACACATTTACCACCATCAAACAAAGGGACACAGAAGCAGTCACCACTTACTTGGGATGCTTCCATAGAAATCTGCACCAAATTCAGGCAATCCAAGCTGATTACTTTACAGTGCCACAGATCTTGAATCAGTTCATCAGAGAATTGCACAGTAGTATCTTTTAGCAAGTATGTCTAATGCATTCAGTGGATCTTCCAATCACAGTTACTTATGCCAGGAATTTTGAAGCAGCTGAATTAAAAGCTAATCACGCTCAAGCTATGAATCTAGCAATAAATAGATCATCTGAATTGGATTCCAAATTAAAGCAATTCAGTGATTCAATTAATCAGAAATTAGAGGGATACTTAGCTAACAATCACACAATTTATCAACCTCCTCAATGGTGTAACAATCAGGAAAATGCAAATTGTTTCCAAAATCAGTCACATCCATCATTATTATTTAATCAGTTATGGCAGCCAGAGACACATGTCTGCCACAACTGTGGTAAACAAGGGCATATCAGAGCCAACTGCCATACTTATAGCAATCCATGATTGGAAAATCAATATAAAAATCCTGATCGCCAGTTCTAGACTCCGAACCATTACCTGAATCAAGACCAATACCAATCTACTTATCTGCTTATGATGCACCAACCAATTTATCAACTGCCAGTTTATTAACCACCACCACAAGCAATTTATCAGGCACAGCCACAAGTAATATATTAACCACAGCCACCAGCAATCTATCAAACACCCACCATTCAAATACCACCAGCAAACTCAGCTCAAATAACATCAGGAAACCCAAAATTGAGGATCACCCAAAACTGGAGATCGGCAATGGTTGTACATCAACCAATTCTTAGCTCTTCCTATCAATAATCAGAATCTTGTCAGCGGAATTCGGGCACTGGTTCCACCCAAAACCCAAATTTCCAACACTATTTAAGCCTCCTGGTAACTCCAGAAGACACTACATTCAGTAATCCGGGAATTGAACAACAACAACCACCTACCAATAATATTCTACCTGCTACAATCACCAAAAATAAATTTTTGGATGCCATCTTTTCATTTGAACTCAAAAAACCATTAAATACACTATTATTCAGTGAAGCTGCACTTGAAGAGAAACCAATCACTACCATGTATACTGATGTTAAGGTCAATGATCACTTCATCAAATTAATTCTTAACAGTGGTTCAGCAGGCAACATCATCACATGACAACTCATGGATCAATTAGGTCACCAAGTTGATCACACTGTCAGTGTCAGGATTATCACCACAAATAGAGCCACCAAAACCCCAATTGGTGAAATCAATGACTTTTCAATTGAAGTCAATGACATTATAGTACTTATCAAAGTTCTGGTAATGGAAGCCACCCAATACCAAGCTTTAGTTGGTAATGACTGGTTATCCAAAATCAACGCCATGCTCGATTAGATAACTTAAGAACTAGTACTCAGCCAAAATGGTCAACACACGCGAGTACCAGCAATGTGTGGTCACTTCAAAGCTATCAACACCACAGCATCCCTAATTGACCTTGAAGAAAAAAACCAAAACCTATCTGGGAAGCATATCAAGTCTCGTGAACTGACAAAAAACACAACAAACTGTTGCTAATACTCTTATAGAACAACAATGGCAAAAGAAAACAGAAGAGAACAGAACCTATTTGGAATGCAGACCAAGCCTGAAACACCAACCACGACTTAGAAGAATCACCCAGTTGAGAATGAGATAAGAGAGAAAAAGAGAAAGGAAAAATGAAAGAAGAAGGGTCACTACCAACTGCCAGTTACACTCCTTATACATATACACTACCACAATTATTAAGCTATCACTGACCAAAGCTCATATGCGTCGATTGTGACAAGAAATTGTCATCAATGAGCACATGCTGTGGTAATAACGAGGAATACCAGATGGCAACTAAGTTCTATTGCCATGCATGTCTCGTCGAATGCTTTGGAAGACCAAAATGAGTGGGAAAATGAGATAATACACTATGTTTAGCTTGTGGGGAAACTCTCCTCAATAAAGGAATGTGGAATGACATTCCTGAGAGAAGAGGAATATGTGATAAAATCTGCTAGTATATGATACTAATCAATGATTGAGTATGCAAGGAAACACCAATTGACAATGCCTGGAAATGAGCATTATGACAATTAGAAGAATATCCACACAATGAACATGAACTCTGGAGAATGGCGAGTGTAAAGGCAAAAGATGCAACAACCAGTAAACTACTAGAAATCAAAAACAACCTTTTATCTCTGCCTAAACCTGAATATGTCCTAACATTTGACATATTCGGCAACATTAAGGACAATTTGAAAGAATTCTATGAGCACTATCAATGGTTGGCACCTACTCAAGAAGAACAAGAGCAACAGTTAGAAGAAATAAACACTCAACTATGTGACCACTGTTTGATTTCATGTGACTTCCAATATTGTAATAAGTGTGATCTCATTTACAATCCACTACCATGCATGATCTACACAATTTCAGAGGAAAAGAAACCAATTAGCAGCTGTACATTAGAATTGGAATCAATTTTTAATCCCAATTTAAACTCCAACAATGATAATGATGAAAACACTGGTTCCAGCTTCATCCAATATGGTGATAACAATGACAACAATTCCAACTCAGATTTAAACCCTGATCCAGACTATGAACAATATATTGCGCTCCTTGACCTCACCAAGGAACAGGAACTTAAATAATTCAGCAATAATAATAAAGATATTATGCTAGAATGCACACATGATACTGATGCCAGGTTTGATCTGAGATATTCAGGAAAAGATGCCATCCAATTGGAACCACATTTACACACCTGCATTGATTTGAAAATAGCATTGGAAATTCTGGCAACAACAATAGTTTAATTAGCATTTAGAATTAGTCTAGTGAAAAGAGAGATAAATATCAGAGGGAGAATAATTGACACAGGATATGTAGGAAATATCATCGCCATGCTACAAAATGACTCAGAAAAAGCCTATATCATAGAGCCAAACAAAAAGATAGCACAAGCAATTTTCTTGCTTCTGGTTAAAGTAACTTAATTAGTATCAGTAGAAAACAGAGAAGAACTAGGGATAACAGCAAGAGGAATACAGGGATTTGGATGTACAAGTAGAATAGATGTACCAGTCAATATAGTGGAAGAAGAAATTATTGGCCAAGGAGAAATTATTTCAACCAGTCAAACAATTTCCATTCCACCATATAGCCAATACATGTTAGCAATAGAAAAGAGAGAGAAGGAGCAAGAACAGATTTTTGAAGCAGAAGCAACTCTTTGTAAATCAAGAGAAATTGAACTTATCAATCTATACATACCAGCCAAGAGCCATAACCATATCAAAACTTCCATCTATAACAATACCAGAAATGTTGTAGAGATACCGGAAGAAACCACTTTTAGATATTTAACCACGGAAATTGAAGATTAAGCACCAAACAGAATTCCAGATTTTCCACAGCTTTGTGGATATGTGGACATTATATTACAAACCATCTATGGATGAAACAAATGTTATCTGTTATAGCCAGAACAATTAGAACAGATGAACATAAGAAATCTAAACTTATTTCAACAGATGCAACTAAAGATGTTACTCAATAATTTCAATAACATTTTTGCCAATGAAAACGAATTTGGCAGAACTAATATTATTCAGCATCAGATCAAGACTGGAGATGCAATGCCAATCAAATAGTGAGCATATAGGGTACTACCAGTCAGCCATGAAATCATCCATTAAGAGATCAACCAAATGCTTGACAATGTGTTAATTCAGTCATCAATGAGCCCATAGTCATCACCAGTAGTACTTGTCCATAAGAAAAATGGAAAAATCCGATTTTGTGTAGACTACAGGAAACTCAATAGTGTAACTCATGGAGACAGCTATCCAACTCCATGAATACAAAAACTATTCAATGCTTTCAGTAGAAACAAATAGTTCTCAATGTTAGACTTGGATAGTGGTTACTAGCAAGTAGCCATAAATCCAGCCGACAAAGAAAAAATGGCATTCACCATAAGAGAGGGAAACTTTGAGTTTGAAGTTATGCTATTCAGCTTAACCAATGCTCCAGCTATATTCCAACGGCTAATGGAAATCATGTATATCAGCTTATTGTGAAAATCAGTAGTTGTATACTTGAATAACACCAATGTGTTTTCAAAAACATTCAATGATCATTTACGTTATCTCCAACAAGTGTTCGAAAGACTACAACAAGCAGGATTAAAATTGAATGCAACAAAGTGTTTTTTGGCAAAACAGAACTAAAATTCTTAAGACATATAGTTAGCAAAGATGGCATAAAAACAGATCCGGAGAAAATAGAGATAGTAAAGAACTTTCTAATACCAACCAATGTAACTGAGCTGAAATTATTTTTGGGATTCACGAGCTATTATAAACGCTTCATAAAGAATTTTTCAAAAATAGCACAACCACTCAATGATTTTCAAACCAAAAATGCAAAGTATGAATGGACTGAAACTTAGCAAAAAGCATTTGACATCTTAAGAAGAAAGCTTATTCAAGCTCTAGTATTGATCTATCCAGATCATAGTAAACCATTCATTATCACTACTGATGCATCAGGTCAAGCATTGGGAGCAGTATTATCTCAGAGAGGATTGGATGGAAGAAAACATCCAGTCACATATGTCAGCTGAGGTTTGACTCCAGCCGAAAAGAACTATAGAACACCAGAATTAGAATATTTAAATCTATTGGGCAGTTATGAAATGAAAAAAATACTTGAGCCAAAAGTTTGAGGTGTACACAAATCACAAAGGATTGACATTACTCCAAAAATAAGAATTTGAAGATAGAAGACAGTCAAGATGGAAAATGGCTTTTTTAATATACACTTATACCATACATTATAAAAAGGGAAAAGACAATGGAAATGCTGATGGTTTGTCACAAATGAGACAAATCTAAGAACATTTCAACCCAAAAATATAACAATACTCATGAAAATATAACAAAAGATGAACACACAAAAATATTAACAACTTCAACATTATATAGATACTCAACAGTTCAAGGAGAAATTATCTCAACCAGAACAAAAAAAGATCAAACAACAATCCAAATATTTTATCACTCACCAAAATATACTTTATCAGAAAAATAGAAAAGATTCAGATCAACCAACCAGAGTAATTACAGAACCAAAAAAGGAGACGATACTGTTCAACATGTACTCAGATTCAACTGCAGAACATTTTTATAAAAAAGCAACCATAGAAAGAACCAGAAAGAGATACTATTGGCTATTAATTTATCCAGATATCATCCAATATATGCAAAATTGTGATGCTTATCAAAAAAGAGAAGGAACAAGACTCAGTGAACCATTAAAACCAATCAAAGTGAGACAACTATTTGACTGCATTGGAATTAATTTAGTCGGACCATTGACAATTACCAGCAGAGGCAACAAATATATTGCAATAGCCATAGACTATCTTACTAAATGGCCAGAAGCCAAAGCAATTCAAAGAGCAGATGCAGAATCCATTGCTGAATTCATCTATTAAGATCTGATTTGTCGACATGGATGTTCAAAAGAATTATTATCAGACCAAGAAACCCATTTTGTGAATAGAATATTAGCAGAACTAAGCCAAAGATTCGGAATTAAGAGACCACTATCATCACCATACCATCCACAAACCAATAAATTAGTTGAAAGATTTAATAAAACATTGTGTGAAGCAATAGCAAAACTCAGCCAAAAAAACCAGGACAAATGAGATTTGTTCATACCATCAGTATTATTTGCTTATTGGACAATGAAGCAAGATACCACACAAGCAACACCATTTGAATTGATATATGATAGAACAGCAACATTACCAGTTGAGATAGAGGTTAACACATATCCAACTAAACCAATAACAGAAGAGAATTTTCAAGAAACATTGTTAAGAAAAACATATGACTTAATGAAAACATTAGAAAACAAATGAAGAATAGCAGCTGATAATATACAAAAGTCACAAGAGAAACAAAAAGAAAGACATAATAATCAACTACCAAACAAACCAGTTGAATTCAAGATTGGAGACAAAGTACTCTTATATCATACCAAAACGAAAAAACAATAGAGTGGAAAATTTGACCCCAAATGGGATGAACTATTTCACATAGATGAAATTCTAAGGAATGGAGCTTACAAATTAAGACTGGATAACAAAATTTTAACCAAAACAGCACATAGAGATTAACTGAAACCATACCACAACATTACACCACCATCCATCAGTAATATTCCACAATTAGAAGTACAAAAGAGGAGATTTCACGAGATCTAGAACCAATCATCATCATTGACAACAACATGTTAAATTAATTCATCAAAAGAATATATAAAGACATGATAGATGTGACAAGAAATAACAGAAAAATGGAAATTACAGACAATATCCACTCATTAGCACAACAACTTTTTCAATTGATTCAACACCAAGAGATGGAAATTACAATTAATCAACAAACCATCCAATATCAAGACACTAGAAAGACATCACCACATAGAACACAAAAAAAACAGAAAATACCATTAACAAAATCATTGTAAAAGTAAAGTTAGCAATAAAAGAGTCGACAAAAGAGTCACTATACCAAGAGTTGACTAAAGAAACTTGGAATTGGTGAATACAACAATTTTTAAGAAACTATTGTTATTTTTACTTGGGACAACACATGAATATCTAGAATTTATATATGGATAAAACAAAGCAATTATTTGACACAAGAATACTACAACAATTAGAACATTTTGTGCGAAAGAACAACTTATTTACACAGGCCTGAACCATATACTGAATACACACAGCATTTTAGGATTGACCAGAAATTTTACTTAACAAAGCAATAGATACGGTTACCAGTAATCAATTAGGAAAGATTACCAACATTCAATTTGAAAAATTACAGACTTAAATAACACAAGTAATTCTCGAAAATAAAATTCAGGAAATACTTCAAAAAAGGGAATTAACAGAGTTAAATTTTGATGGAGCTCAATATTAAAAGGAGGGAATAATATTACTTATAGAAATATAGAGAATATATATTAGCATAGTTATTAACCAATTAGAAGTAGACATAGTAAAATGTAGAATTCCAGGATTCCTCTTAAGAATTGCAGAATTCTAGGAATTACAGGATTCTTAGAAAGAATTGTAGGATTCCTGTTGTGAAGAATTAAGGAATTGAGAAATCTCAATTATGTATATATAGCAATAGGATTAGAAGCTAAAAAGACAGACCTTTCAGTTTAGACTTCATCTGGACAACTTTCCAAACCACAAATAAATAACTGTTTGTTATTTCAAATCCGCTGCCATTATTAACACTTCATGTTAATAATAATTGATACTTAACCACACTGAAACAATAGCTCTTGATCATGGCTATTGACAGAATACTAACTTGTAAATCATCTTGGCTTATTTCTTTTCTTTCTTTATTTTCTTTTCTTTTCTTTATTTCTTGCTTTGATTTTATTGTTGTTTACTAACTTTATTGAGGATTAACGTACGGGGTACTAACGTCAGGATAAACGTGACTGGTAAAAAACCCAGAAATAAGGGTAGAACACTTGATTGAGGATAGCTTACCAGGAGGAATACCGGCCATTAAGCTGAGAAAGAAATTGATAAAACTGCGGTTTCAGGAAGCTATAAATAAAACTATTACCATTGAATCTCTGTTCATTATACAAAAAACTCAACCAAACCCTTCAGATACAGACCTTTCAGACACAAACCTTCAAATCACTATTAATTGCAACTAAATTTGAGCACCAAGTTACGGATTTGTTATTTAATCCAACACCAGAAATAGTCATTTGTAACAACACCCTATCTACAAAAAACTTTAATAAATTAGTTAGTTTTGAGTTAGATAAAACTCTTCAAATAGATTACACTATAAATAACTTGATTTCACCAGAGCTCAATCTTTTTAAAAAGGATGATGTTATGGTTGAGACTTATACCTCTTATTAATTATCACATGTATTAGCCACTAATGTCATATGATTAGCCACATTATTTTTAAAAAATGATTATTGACCTGATCAATGACCTGACGGTTGATCTGACCGTTGACCTGATCATTGATCTAATCAATAACCTGATCAATGACCTGATTATTGACTTGATTATTGACCTAATCATTGACCAAATCATTGACCATTTTTGATAGCTATATAAGCAATGAATTTCTTAGCTGTAGAAAAGCATGTAATAACAAGCATCTGAATAATCAAGAATAAATAAAATAACAACTTTCATTTCAATCTTTCTCTTATCGCTAATTTCCCTTTCTCTATCTTTAAGTATCTGAACATCTTAAAGATAAAAGATTACTTGTTGGTCTTTTTCTAACATATATAATTGTAGCATTTGAAGATTATTTGAATAAACATGACTAAAAAGCACAAGTTGATACCTGATATTAAATTCTAAGAGCATTGATGTAAGGCATAGAATTATACCAGTGGTGATCAATTGTTGACAGCACAGATTATCCCTCTACCTTCAGATTTCCCAGTTACTTTTGAAAAGAATAGCAACTGAGATATTTTATGAGACTGATCTCGCACATTGAATCCATACTCATTTAATTCACTCTTTAAAGTTGAATTCCTCTTTGATTATTTCCATCATCCTACAATCTTGTTCTTCCTTGCTATCCATTAGCTTGTTATTCCAACCCATAAAAATATTCTGGTTGCTATATTTTTTTTAATATTAATAGTTTGAACACTACTGGTTTTTTTAGCAGAGCTGTCATTAATTAGAATAAGCCAATTATAACAATGTATACTAATGTTTGCATAGGATAATTAGACATTAAATTAATATTCAACAGCAGATTTGCAAACAACATAATTATAAAACAACTTATAAATTAATTAAGTTGTTAAGTAAATTGTACAGCCACCATTAAAATAATTATGGCAGATAAAAATACCAAAACACTAATAGAAAAAATTGACAATTTTTTTTTTGAAATTTACAGAATCAGAATTTTAACTAAATTACTTGTTATAGAAACCACTTAGTATTAAGTTTTTATAAAAAATAATTAGTTAATTAAAGTATATGCTATACTTAACTGAAACATTTAAGAACTCCAGATTATCTTTAATAAACAATATATTAAAGTACTCATCATGTATAAACACTTCAAAACAATGGCCCTAAAACAACTTCTAATTGTATTTGAAGAACTTATTTTTCAATTAACCTTAAAAACCCATTAAGTTTCTTAGACTAACAATTTCAGAACAAAGCTACTACTATTTCTTACATAGGAAAAAATAAAATAAAAGAAGAGCTGATAAAGAACTCCAGAAATTACTATCAATTTATCTAACTCCAAATTAATAAAATTAACTATATTAACCCCCAAAATTAATCTGTGTTGATTGTAAAAAAAAGTTATTTTTTATAAATGTCTATATTAGAAATAATGAAATATGGCCCATTACTATCAAATACTATTGCCAATCTTATATGTTAGAATAATTTAGACAACCAAAATAACAAGGCAAATAGAACAATATACTATGTTTTATATGTAGCAAAATCTTATTAAATAAAAAATTATGGAATAATGTTCTTGACAGAGATAAAACATATAATAAATTTTACCAGTACATTATTTTAATCAATAATTAGGCCTAAAAAGAAACTCCATTTGTTGTAGTTTATAGTTAAGCAATAAATTAACTAGATTTATATCTTTATAATAATAAAAAAATTTAAAATATGGCCATAGCAAAATGAGAAGACACTATAACTAAAAAATACATGTTATAAAAAATGCTCTGGTAATCATTAAAAAAATAGATGACTTATTTATAAATAACTCCAAAGCATTTTAAAACTAATATTAAGAACTTGCTTTTATTCAAGAAGAACAAAAACAAAGACTATTTAATCTTAATACAAAACTGTGTAATTATTGTCTAATTCCTTGTTATTTCTAGTATTATATAAAAGTAATCTCTTGTTTAATTCACTTCTAAAAACACTATACTCCATTTTCAAACTATTAGAACTTAAAGAAAAATATGAGCTTATAGCTGAAAACTTGTTATTTCAAAAGCCATATAAGGCTACTGAAATAAAATAGTATCTTGCTTATTTTGATCTTTTTAAGAAATTAGAATTAAAATAGTATAGTAATAACAATAAAAAATATGCTCCAAAAAAGCATATAGAAACAATGCTAAATTCAATTTAAGATACTCTGAACAATTTTTTGTAGTTATAGCACCCTATTTTTTTATAAAAATAGATATAAAAATAACTTTAAAAATTTCTATTAGTACTATAGTCCAAGTTACATTTTGGTCTAGCCTTGCAAAAAAAAAATCGACATAAAAAAAGAAATTATTAATTCAAAATATACAGAAACATTATTGTAATGTTATAAAACAATTTTAATAAATCCTATATAATTAAATCACAAGAAAAAATCACCCAAATTATTTTTTAGCTTTTTATAAAAGTATTGCAATTAATTTTAGTTATTACATAAAAGGAATTAGGTCTTACTGCTTAAAAAATTAAGAAATTTGGATTAAATAAAAAGAGAAACATATCAGTTAATTTTATAGAAGATAATAGTAACAAAGTAAAACTCATTTACATTAATATGATTATTTTTATTCCTTTATATTGACAATATATTCTAAAAGTGAATTGAAAAATTCAGGATTAAGTTTTTTTATTTAAAACTAATCCAAAAATCTGTTTTTTAGCTAATATTACCAATCTATATATTTTAGCCAAAATTCATAAACATTTTAAAATTCCTATCTATAATTTTACAGAAGAAGTTATTAAGATTTCTGAAGAAACTCTTATCAGCTCTATTTTAAAATCTTAAGAGACTCCAGCCTATTTTAGACTTTGCACAATTGTTCTTATTTTGTGATATTATCTTACAAATATAAAATCTGCCAAAAAAAAGCTATTTGTTTATACTAAAAGAAATTGCCAAATTAAACTTGAAAAACTTAAGTATATTACAACAGTTACAATTTAAAGTTCTCTTAAACCAATATGCCAATATCTTTGTTAGCAAAAAAAAATTCAGATACACTAATATTGTAAAACACCAGATTAATATAAAAGATGTTAAATTCATTAAACAATAAATCTACCAAGTAATTTCAGTAAATGACAACCTAATTAAACAAAAAGTACAAAGAATATTAGACAACAGGGTAATTAAAAAATTGTTAAGTTCTTGGTTTTTTTCAGTAGTATTAATTATCAAAAAAATAAGAAAATATAGTTCTGCATAGACTATTAAAAGCTTAACAACATTACTTAAAAAGATAGCTATTTGACTCCTTTCATTTAGAAAATTTTAAATAACCTAGAAAATAAGAAGTGGTTCTCTTTTTTAGACTTAGCCAGTAAATATTGGCAAGTTAAAATAGATCCCAAGAATAAAAAAAAAAACAGCATTTACTACACAAAACAAAAACTTTGAATTCAATATAATGCTTTTTGAACTTTACAATACTTCAGCTATTTTTCAATATTTTATAAATGTTATGTATAAAAAATTTTTCTGAAAATTAGTTGTAGTATATTTGAACAATACTAATATATTTTCTAAAACATTTAATAATCATCTGTTTCATTTTTAACAAGTTTTTGATTACTTTTAGAGTATTAAATTAAAGCTAAACTCAAACAAATGTTTTTTTGGAAAAACCAAATTAAAATTCTGGAAACACATAATAGATAAAGATAAAGTAAAACCAAATCCAAATAAAATGAAAAAAGTCAAAAACTTTTCAGCTTTAACTAATCAGTGAAAACTAAAAAGGTTTTTAAGACTGGCTAGATATTACTGCAGATTTGTTAAAAACTTTTTAGACATTGTAAAACCACTTTATTACCTGTTATCAAAACATGTTCTGTATCTATAGAAAAAAAACTTTTGATTATCTTAAACAATAACTAATAAAAGCATTAATATTGATTTATTTAGACTTTAATAAACACTTTATTGTTATTATAAATCTCTTAAAAAATACATTAGAAACTGTCTTGTCACAAATCAGGCCAGAAAATTAAGAACACCTAATTGCCTATGCCAGTTATAGTATCAATACAATAAAAAAATATGCAGTATAACAGATTTAGAATGTTTTGTTATTTACTAAGCAGTACAAAATTGGAGATACTATCTTTACTAACTATTTGACTATAAAAAACTTATTTAGTTACTTAACAAGCCACAACTAAAAGAAAGATATGCACAATAAAGTATTTATCTGCAACAATTCTTATACAAAATACATTATAAAAAAGGAACCAAAAACACCAACACTAATAGTTTGTTAAGAATAATACAAATTTAATCTTAGATCTATAAACATAATTATCTATTAACAATTATACTAGTATTTATTAATATTACAGTTTAAGAAAAAATTATCTCAATAGAAACAAAGTATTACACAGAAACAAGCTGTAATTACTTTATTTAAAACAACTAACTATATTATTAAAAATGTTAAAACTGTACTATCTCATAATAAGTTATAAAAAACAATGAAAGAAAAACTGTTTTGCATAATATGTACTTTAATCCAATCACAAAACATTTCAACAAAGATGTTATTCTAAAAAAAACAATAAATCTATACTATTAGCCAACAATATATAAGGATATCTTTGAATATGTCAACAATTGTAACTTATGCCAATGAAAAAAAAGCCAGAATAATGAAACCACTTTGATTCATTCTAGTTGAAAATCTATTTGATAGAATTAAAATCAATTTGGTTGGTTTTCTTTTAATTATATCCAAAAAAAATTATTATATTATTGTAATTGTAGACTACCTAATCAAATAGTCTGAAGCCAAAACTATTTAAGTAGCAGATGTTAAAACAGTAGCTAAATTCATATATCAAGATTTGATTTGCTAACATAAATGTTTGAAAAAATTATTATTTAATCAAAGAACTCATTTTGTTAATAATATATTAGCTAAACTAAGCCAACAATTTAGAATAAAATAATCATTATTCTTATAATATTACTCATAAATAAATAGACTGGTAAAAAAATTTAACCAAATATTATATAAAACATTAGCAAAAATAAGTTACAAAAATACACAAAAATGAGACTATCAAACAATTGCTTAGTTTTGAAAATTGTTTTTGTGTCTTGGAGAAAAACTTGGGTTTCTATGATTCTAAAATTTTATGATTGGAAGGGTGTGTTAACAAATACAAAGCCAATTGTGTTGATCAAAATGGCAAGAAAAATCTTTTTAAAAATTATGTTAAATTGCATATCTTCTGCTTGTACTAAGTTTAATGTGCTTTATAGAACAAATTTTTCAGTACTTAAAGACATATCTACCCAAAATCTTATTTTTGCAATAAGCTTAGTTATTAAGAATGCTTTGGAAAAAGACAAAAAAATATGGCTGGTTTTGCAGAATATGCAAAAAGCTTATAACTTAGTTGGTTAAATTTATTTGCAGTGGAGTTTGGAGTATATAAAAATGTATAAAAGTTTGTTGGGTTTTTTAGCAATTTACATGAAAACCAAATTAATAAAGTAATAACAAATTTTGGTCTCTTAAGTAGTTGTAAAATGCATAATAGTTTGGATTAGGATAAAGTTTTTTATTATTTCTTTGGAAAATATTTTATGATCTCTTTTTGTGTAAAATCAGAAGGCACAAACATTTGTGTAGTTATTGTGTTAACATTAAGTTTGTTGTCAGATTAAGAAAAATAGAAGCCAACTTAGACAGTATTACTCATAGAATATAAAAATTATATATTAATACATAAATTAGCCAATCAGAATAGACATAGTAAAAGTGGAATTCCAGAATTTCTCTTAAAGAAATTGCAGAATTTCAGAATTACAAAATTCTTATATAAGAAATTATAAGATTTCAGAAATTCCAAAATTTCTAGTTAAAGAATTGAAGAATTTAAGAAATCTTATATAACATAAATTATATATATATAGTGAGAGTATTAAAAGCAGAAAAAGGAATTCCTAAAGAATTTAATAGAGTTTTATTAATTTAGAACAATTTTCTTTTTTCTCTATTTATTAATTCTTTTTTCACAGATAGTTACTATTAACCAAAGTAAATTCATTAACAAAATATTGAATAAAACATATTTATTATCATCTAATTCATATTATTGTTATTTGTTTGAGAATTCTTAGTTTAGAACCTCCTGTTTTAATTTCAGACTCATCTCTTTATATGATAGTATTTTATGACTTGAAATAGAAATATATCAATAAAATATTTATTAATATTACAATCCATCTTTCCACTATTAACAATTCATGTTGATAACTGCCAATACTTAACTACACTAGACCAATAGCTCTTGATCATGGCTATTAATAGAATACTAATTTTTTCTTGTCTTGGCTTATTTCTTTATTTCTCTTTTTATTATTTCTTTTATTTCTTTTATTTTCTTTTTTTTTATTGTGAATTTACTAATTGATTAAAAAATTAACACACAGAGTATTAATGTTAGGATATAGCACTAGTAAAAGACCCAGAAATAAGAATAAACACTTAAAATTGAGAATAGCTTATTAGGAGATTACCAGCCATCAAGCTGAAAAAAAAATTGATAGAATTGTAATTCCGAAAAGCTATGGATAAAACAATACTTGAATTTCTGTTCATTATACAAAGAATTCAAACCAAAACCTTCAGATATAAAAACCTTCAGAAATTACCAATACATATCACTTATTAAGCACCAAGTTACAGGTTTGTTATTTGTTTTTAGATCCCAAATAATCACCTGTAACATTTGATGCTCCTTGTGAGATATAATCTAACAAAGAACCAGTACCAGCAATAATTACCTGTAATATTTGGTGCTCTTTATAAGATATAATCCAACAGAAAACTAATCATCTATAATATTTGGTATTCTCTGTGAGGTATAATCCAGCAGAGAACTAGCACCAGCAATAACCATGTAGAAAAGTGGCAAACCAAGAGAAAACAAGAGAAAATCACTTAGAATTTGCAAAATTCTTATTTTAGCATTATTTTTGAAAAACTCATTAAAATTAAAACTCTATTTATTCAAAACCTGATCATTAAAACCTTAAACATTCGAAAATTACCATTAATAAACTCGTTAAAACTTGTTAAATTAAAAACTTCAATTATTCAAAACCCAATCATTAAAATTTTAAACAGTTGAAACTTACCTTTAATAAACTTATTAAAATTAAAACTTCAATTATTTAAGACCCAATTATTAAAATCCCGAACATTTAAAAATTACTGTTAATAAACTCATTAAAACTCATTAAATTAATACTCTATTTATTCAAAATCCAATCATTAAAACCCCAAATATTTGAAACTTATTTTTGATAAATTTGTTAAAAACTCATTAAAAAACTCCAATTATTTAAAACCCAATTATTCAAAAACCCAAACATTTGAAATCTGATAATTCTAACTCCACTATCATACAAAAAAACTTACCATCAATAAAACTCATTAAATCTCTAATAATTCAAATTCCAAGAATTATTCAAAAACCTGAACATTCAAAGTTTAATAAATTCCAAATTCCACTATCATACAAGAAAACTTATTTTCAATAGTTCAATAAAAACTAATTTCTACAGTACTAATAAATTAACAAAACTCACCTAACAGCCTTAAGTCAGAATATTAAGATGTAGTCACAATCTACTTCTATGCATCATATATTCGAAAAAGAGCCAATTAGCAAGAACAGATAGAAATCAGAATTGGAATTTAACCTTAATTTAAACTCTACTGATAATAACAACAATTCAAACTCTGCTACTGACAACAACAATTCAAATTCTGCTAATAACAACAATAATTCAAACTCTGCTAATGACAACAACAATTCAAACTCTACTAATAACAACAATAATTTAAACTCTACCAACAACAATTCAAACTCTGCTTTAAACACTGAACAATATATTATGTTTCTAGATCTTACAATGGAGCAAGAATTAATTAAATTCAATAATAATAATGAGAGTATTATGTCTGAACATACACATAATACAAATGCAAGATTTAAACTTGAATATTCTGAACAGACCACTATAGTTAAAAACTTTAGTTATGTATAAAATTAGATTTAAAAATAACAATAGAAATTACAGCAACAATATTAATACCAAAAAGAAATTTAAAAGATTTTGTAGGAGCTTAATATTAAAAAAGGGAATAATATTATTCATAGAATATAAGAATTATATATTAGTACATAAATTAGTCAATCAGAATAAACATAATAAAAATGAAATTACAAGATTCTTATATGAAGAATTACAGAATTCAAGAAATTTCATATAATATAAATTATATATATATAGTGAGAGTATTAAAAGCAAAAAAAGCAATTTCTGGAGAATTTAATAGAGTTTTATTAATTTAAAACAATTCTTTTTCTTTTTTATTTATTAATCCTCCCTTTATGAATAGTTACTATTAACTAAAGTGAATTCATTAACAAAATATTGAATAAAACATACTTATTATCATCCAATTCATATTATTGTTATTTGTTTAAGAATTTTTAGTTTAAAACCTTCAGTTCTAATTCCAGACTCATCTTTTATATGATAGTATTCTATGACTTAAAGTAAAAACATATTAATAAAATATTTATTAATATTACAATCCATCTTTCCATTATTAATAATTCATATTAATAGCTGCTAATACTTAACTACACTGGACTAATAGCTTTTAATCATAACTATTAATGGGATACTAACTTTTTTTTGCTTTGGCTTATTTCTTTATTTTTTTTTCATTATTATTTTTATTTCTTTTATTTCTTTTTTTTTCTTTTGTTTTATTATAGATTTACTAATTGATTAAAAAGTTAATACATAAGGTACCAACATTAGGATATAGCACTAATAAAAAACCCAAAAATAAGAGTAAACACTCAAAATTAAGAATAGCTTATTAGAAGATTACCAGCCATCAAGTTGAAAAAAAAATTGATAGAATATAGATATTCTAGAAAGTAACAGACAACAAAACAGACCAACTCAAAAATTGGGAAGAAACTAGAAACATTACCAAAGGATATTATTATTGAATTTCTGTCTATTATACAAAAAACTCCACCAAAACCTTCAAATCATGAAAACCTTCAGATACAAACAAACCTTCAGAAATTACCAACTGTACTAACTATTAAGCACCAAGTTATGAGTTTGTTATTTGTTTTCAGAATCCAAATAATCACTTATAATAACAGAACATCATTTTTTGCAACTAAAACTTTTATTAATAATACAATTTAAATAGAGAATAGTTATGCTTTTATTTAATATATTTTAAATATTGCTAGCAAGTTTTTTTCTATCAATAATGTTTTAATAAACAATAAAAAAACTGTGGTTATTTCTATTAATCAGAAAATTATAATTGCTTCTTTGTTTATAAACAGCTTACCAATTGTAATTATGTAAAAAAGTATACTATACAAATATTTAGGAATTTTTCTTTTAACAAAAGGTTTGTTTAAGCTCAGCTTGACTAAAACACATTCAGATATGAAATTTTTTTCTAATATAGTGTTAAAAAAAACTTTTTCAGACAAACAGTTTTTGTATTTGGTTTTAGCTGTAGTATAGTTAATCATTAGTTATAAGACACAATTTAGTTTTATCTCAAAAAGTATATGCAACAAATGAAATGCTTTGATAAAAAAAAGATTCAAGACCAAAGTTAATCTACTAAGAGATTTTTCTGATAAATTTTTGTATTATTTATTTTTGTATGAGTTGAAATTGTTTGAATAAATACAGATTGAAAATAAGATTGCATTGGTAATAGTTTTTTTTAATATTGCTGGCATTTTTAAAAGATTGTTTAAACACTGTTTTCTGAATTTATAAATTTTGGGATGAGTGCCTTTAAATCTTTTGCAATTTTCTATAAAATTAAGAATTAGTCCAGTAAACAATTTTTTGGCAAAATTGATTAAACTTTTTTTAGACAATAAAATCTCTTTAATTAACAGTTTATCTAGCATTTTTTGTTATATAAGCAAATTTCTAATATTAATAATTTTAGGAGTTTTTTATTATTATAATATAATCAATTTATTGAAGTACTATGAAGTGGTCTTTTGTAATAGACTTTTGAACAAACATGAAATAGTTGTGTATTGAAAAACATTTTACTATTGAAAAAAACTGGTTTTGAAAGGTTTAGTGCCATATTGGTTTGTTATTGCTTCTGAATTTATGTCTGCTTTTTGCTATGAGTCTTTTCAGACATTATTGTCTAATAATTTTGGTAATATTTTGAATTTGGGTGATTTTTTGAATGCTTGAGACTGTTTGTATCAAGTTTAATTTAAGAGTTTTAATATTTACATTAATAAGTTTCTAAGGAATAGGGATTTGTTTTCTATGAGTTATAGAGTAATGATTTATTTTTTAGATATTAACCTAAATGTTAGAGTAAAAATTTAAGGATTGGTTTTATCAATAATAATAGAACTACAAATAATTGTGTTGGCTTTAAAATGTGTTTTTTTATCCTGTTTAGTGGTCTTGTATTTAGATAGTCAAGCAGCAATAGACATGTATACTTCTGATTTAGAGCTTTGATGACCTAATTTTTGTAGTATTTATTGATTAAAACATAGGCATATTGTTAATTTAATTAAGAATAAAAATCTAACAGTCAAGTGGATTAAGATTAAGAGTTATTTGGGTAATGTAAAAAATGACTAAGTAGATATATTAGTGAAAATTGTGATTTATTCTTACTTGTTTCTTGTTTATTAAGTTTATAAGAGGTTTCTATTGGTTAATGGCAGAGCAATATTAAAAAATGCCTATTATTTTATGTGTAATAGTTATGGGTTAATTAATTATGTTAATTAAAAAACTGGTTCTGGTATTGGGATTATAACTGACTTATTTATTCATATTTTCAATTGGCAGTACATAACATTAGTTTAATATTCAAATTTTTACATGCATATTGGTACTACTAGCAGAGTGTTTTTAGGTCTGTACACATATTTTATGAAGGCTGTATATAAAAAGTTGCCAATTGTTTTTAGAAAAAGGCTTTATAATAAAAGTTATCCTAATGTTTTGTGTTTGATGTATAATAAAGTAGAGTTTTCTGATTATGTTTTTAGTATTAGTAGTTGTTTAAAATTTTTTGTTAAGTTTGTCAGATGTTAGTTTGTATAAGCTTTTCAATAAAATTTTGTCTTGAAAAAATAGTATAAAGAAGTGTTAATAGTTTTTAAAAATAAAAAAAAGACTGTTTTGGTTATAGTGAAATTTTTTCACAAGTTTATTGTATATTACAGAACTATAGTATGGGCTTTTAAGTCTAAGTTTAGGTAAATATAAAAAACAGTAATTTGGTTGGTAATATGAATGTGGTTTTTGAGCTTTTATGTTTTAAGTCTTCTTAATTATTGAATAGTGTTATTTGTTTATTTGAAATTGATAAAGCATTTGCAGTTAGCTTTGGTTTTTGGAGTTTTTGTTTGTTTTTTCAGGTTTAGATGATAAGATCTTAATTCAATTAAATATGTAGTATGTTTTAATTAGTCTAAGTAACTAGTTATATATAGAAAGCACATAAATTATATTTAATTAAAAGCTTTTAGTATGTTTTTTTGTACTAGATAGTAATGAAACTGTACTCATAAAATAATAATAATAATAATAAAAAACTCCCAAAAAATTCAAAAATTTTTAAATTGTTATATTAATAAACAAGTATAAAAAATACTTAATATTAATTTTTTAATTTTTATATTTGTTTATTAATATTAGTTTTTGCTATATATATTAAAATTTTGTAATTAAAAAATTTACTTAGAAGTAATTAATTTAATAATTTTATAATTAACAAATTTTATTATAGTTTTTTATTATAAATTAATAAATTACAATTTAATTTTTATTAAATTTAAAAAAAACTAATTTATAACTGTTTTAAAAAAATTAACAGAAATTTTTTTTAATTTATATATATATTTATATATTTAAATTAGTATTAATTAAGATGTTTATTTTTATAGCCAAATTTTTAGCTTTATCTTAATTGTAAATATAAATTAAATAATTTTTTGGAATTTTGAAGAATAAAAACTTTTTTATATAAAAAAAATTATTATTATTTATAACATTAAAATCAAATTGTTTAATTGGTTTTTTTTAATAATTTTTATTATTATTAACGTTTTATGAGTGAGATCCAAACACTACCTAGAGCTATACATCAAAGAAATAACATAAACTAAATGTGAATCATGCTCTTTCTACACATGACCAGCCACTCAGACTGATTAGAACAACATTACACAGCTATATGAACTGAAACAGAGTCACCAATACCAGAAAAGAAAAAACAATGTTTATGAAATCCAAAACAAACACCACAAGCCTCAGCCATACCAAGTAGTCTAACCACACCAGCTGAGATCCTAGAAGCTGAACCAGAGACTAAGATAGAAAACAAGCCATTAAGTGGAATAAGATTATTCTTTTCCATAAATGCACGATATTTTGCCCGAACCAACCAAATATCACTCTTGAAAGTGAGACCAAGAGAGTACACAAACTCAACAATATTCAAATTAGCAACTTTTGGGGCCTTGAAAACATTGACAGCCTCTCGAGACCAATTACTAAAAACAAACCCCTTAAAGAGAGCCATAGACACAGAAACATTAGAGGCACAAGAAGACAACAATTGCAGCACGCAGGAAGAAGAAAAAGATAGGCCAGAAAGCTCTATCCAAGATTTAAAACATGTACTCAGTATCTGGAGACACGCAGACTTATTAATCTCACAAGAGAAAACATGATCCGATGTTTCCACCTCGCCACAATATAAGCACAAAACACTAGGGTACTGTCTGTCATACAGGCGTTTTCTAACCACAACAGGCAGCTGGTGGTGCAATGCCTTCATGAAAAAAGTGCATGCATCCACCGTGGGCTTACTAGTGTGGCCAGCAGCCATATGTGAATCAGGATGCTATACCAATGAGGAGCAGAGCCAATCAATGTCCGCAAGCAAGCTGGCAGGCAAAAATTTAGAACCAGAGCCAATTTTCCAGTGTGCATGACAAACAGAATGAAAAATATCATGAACAAAATGTCTAGAATTGCCAGAAACGGCACGACCGTCTGCCAACAAGAAGCATGCATTCAAATGCAAAGGAAAGAACCAGCCAGAGTGAGAAGAAGCTCTGACAATAGTATTAGCTTGTTCATTTCCAATCACACCAGAGTGACCTTTTACCTTGTGCCATTCCACTATTAAATTCCTGTCATGAATAGTATTCACAATAAGCTGGCATTCTACTCAACAAGAATTGCAAAAATCCGGACACATCAGACCTAATTCAGACTTACAGGCATCCAAAGCAGCTTGACTATCAGAGAACAAACAAACAGAGCTAGAAGAGGGAACACACTCCAGTGCCAGCGCAATAGCTTGTATTTCCGCCAAAGTAGAAGATAACAAACCCAACACACCAATGTCCAAACCCAGATTAATGTCATTAAAAAAAACCCCAGCCCCAGCCGTGCAATTTCTGGTACCAAGATTTGTTAGAAACCCATCCATATAAACAGAAACATTACCATAAAGAATTCGGAAGAGCCGATTATGAACCAACATAAAGCTAGGAGATGTGAGAACACTCTGAAGACCCACACCAACCAAAGTGAGAGAGGGGGCATAAGAAGATGATGTATCAAGAAAGAACTTGACAGAAAGCACAAACCACTCAGGAGTTGGGCCATGGGAGTCCAATCTCTTCCACTGCTTGAATTTGTACCAGTCAAACACTGCACCATGATGATCATGGAGTTGGTTAACGAAGGCAATGCCATATCACTGGAGTGAAGGAAGAAACTTGATGAATCTAAACTCACCGAGAATGTTAGACATGGGTACTCCACCATGAAGCCAAAATAGACTATCAAAAAAACCACTCAAAAATAAATTGCCATTGAAGAAAATATGAACAACACCTGCCAAGAAATTATTCAAAGGGCTGACTCAAACACGAACAGGAACACTCAAAAGATGCATTGGACGCCAGCACAAAACTTGTAAATCATGAGACTTGTGGGAGAATAGATGATCCAGGATTCCAGTTGAGTTTGCAAAACTAATAAGGGAAGCGACTTTACTTTCTGATTAAATTTGGGCAAAAGATTTCAAACCATAAAAAGAAGGATAGTAGATTATGTTATTAGGAAAATCAAAGGGCAATCCAGACTTGGACTTCAAGTCTTTATGAACCAAAGAATCCCACTTGTTACACACACTGACAGGAACAAAACTAAATTGAGTCCTATAACCAATGATAAAGTAAAGGACAGCTAATACCAAATATAGAAATTGTTTGTTTGACACAGCCTTTCTTAGAACCAAGTTGGTGAAAAAACAAACATCTGAATGTGCTTTTGCCAGACTGGGCTTCGACAGTCTTTCAGATGACAAAAAGATACCCAGATAACAATGCAATTCATCTGATTTGGCTATAGAAATGGGAGACCCACTGATGAAAAAAGAAGGAGCTTTGGTACGGCAATTAATCAGAATGGCTATAGTCTTATCATTATTAATAAAAATATCATTGATGTGGAAAAATTCACTAGCAACATTAAGAATGTGCTGAATAGCAGCCTGACTGCTACTCACCCAGATCATATCATCCACAAAAGCGCCAGCAGTGAAAAAGGATGACAATCCAGTCTAAGACTCCATACAGCCCGTCTTAGTAACGAAACGAAAAATTAATCTGTAACCACACACACTCTTCTGCCTCTTAACTTCACACAAGAGAAGATCATAAAAAATACGCCAAAGAAGTGGTAAGAACACCTCCTCTTAGTCCAAGCCATCGTGTACATGATAACCTTTTATTAATCCAAAATCAGTCATGACCCGATTGGTATGACCACCATGAATATCCCCAAAAAACCTAATAAATTTGCTGCACATTTTTATTCTAACCAAACTTTTCTTAAGGTGTTCCCAACCAACTGAGTCATATGCTTTTTTCATGTCCTGCAAAACCAGCCAGAGCTCCTGGTTTTTTTCAAGGGCATCCTCGATCACTGAACCAATTGCAAAAATGGGAGACTGAGTCGTAGTGCCTTTAAGAACTGAAAAATTGTCCCCATGAAGAATGTCAAACTTGCTACATGCCAAAGAGATTCTATCAGAGAGAATCTTGGAAAGAATTTTCTGAGCTGTTTCAATCAGAGCAATAGGATAAGTGTTCGTGAGCACGCTCTCCCATTCATAAGGTTTGGGAATCATCGATACCCAGGCATTCTTCCAAGCACCGGGCACTGATTCACCACAAAGACAAGAATTAATAAGCACCAAGAGCATATCAAGAACAGATTTGTCACAATGCTTCCAAAGTTCATTGGAGATGCCCAAGAGACCAGCAGCCTTCCCATCAGGTAAACTAGAGACCACGTCAAACATTTCAACAAAGCTAACACAGCTCATAACATCTGAAAAAGCACCATCAAAAATGTATTCCAAAGGCTGATATTGGCAAAACTAATCTCCCAGAATATCAAGAACCACTCCACGTGTACGAGTCCACCCCTCCATAATCTTATCCACCTTAGTTTTAACAGAATCAGGTTCCAGATATAGCTCATCACCAACGACCAAATGATCCAAAACCACCCTATGAAAGGGCCTTTCCAAAACACTTCTAATAGTATGACCCTTGTTAGATTCAAAAATTTCCATCCTTTTATCAATGGCAGATCTGATTTGTGAGTCTTCAGCACGTTTCAATTCCGATAACTTTGAAGCATGATAAGATTTCCTGGCTTTGAACAGAGCTGAATGAATGATGTCAAAAGGGGACTCTGAAAAAAAAAAAGATCTCACTACAGCAGCATTAGAAGAATCAAGCAAAACCCAAGTATTGAGCAGCAATATGAACCCATCACAATCAACAAAATAGAACATCTTGACCAATTTGAACACTAAAAGTTCTAACTTGTGGAACTTGGACAAACTCTTGGTGAAAATGCCATCATAATCTTTAAACCAATTCTTTTTGAAAACTTTATTCGCCGAAAAGCACATTGTCTTGTAAACAGCATCCCATATCACATTCAAATCCGACAGTTGTCTGGCAGCCATGAATTCATTAGAGAACATGGCAGTATTCACTGCTGTGGCATCCTTGAATTTCAACCATAAGACAACATCAGCATCCTTGAAATTGTATTTCCAACAATCTCTATTGGCCTGCTTGCGAACAGAACACAAATGTGTATCCAAAAGATCACCCAAACCAATTAACACTGAGATGGCTTGGTGGTCAGTATCAAAGAAATCAACCACATCCAGAATATCACGACCCACAATAGTATTGATCAAGCTGGGAGACACAAAAAGATAATCAATTGTCTTTGTCACACCTCAGAAATTACTCCATGTTGGAACCTTTAAAAACTGACTACCGACAAGAGAGTTGACCAAATCCAAGCTACCACACTTTTTGAAACTAGCACTTCTACGCAAACCATTTTCATTAAAGTTACTACCCAAAACTACAAAGGAGAATTCATTTACAGCTCTAGCGATCAAAGCATTCACGTCATTGGCTTGAGAGAAACACACCAAAGCTGATGCACCAGTATACAGACCCAAAATAGAAACCGAAAGTTTATTCTTAAAAAGTAACCTGACAGAAAGAAGACGGCCAGAGACTTCGAAGACTCCACACACATGTCTGGCCAGAGCAGTGTCCATAACAATAGCCACACCTAAACCGAGATAACCCAAATCCAAACCAGAAATGAAAACTCAAACACCAGCAAACTTATCAGCGATCCACAGACAAACTTTACCCTTTAACTTCATTTCTATAATTATTAAAACCATATTGTTCATGCTCATATGCCAACGAATAATGTCGGCCTGCTTGGCAGAATTGTTCATCCCTCTAATATTGCACGTAGCTATTTTCCACACAAAACTGGTCATTGAGAATTGAGAGACAATGACAATACTGAGCCAGCAAACAATTGATCTAACCTCACCAAAATGGAATTTACCAACACCTCCAAAGCTACAAATTTAGATTTGAGACCGCCTAACTTGGAAGTTAGGACTTTAGAGCTGCTCAAGCCAAGAATTGAACTGTCAGTAGTAGTGGGAAGGAGAGTATTAGAAAGACTATCAGGGTCATCCAAGACCATATCAGAAGGGGAATTCGAAAACACAACCACAGACGGAACTGAAGCAAGAGGTTGAGAGTCAGACACAGTAGAGATTTCATCCAAAACAGGCACCAAAGACACCAACTTGGCACCATCCAATTATTTTATTATGCATGACACTTGGTTCGACAGGAGCCCCAAAGATCATTCCAAAGACAATAACCACTCATCCAAAGCAGAGTTAAGAGCGAGAGTAGAAGAAGGCAAACTACCAGAGCCTAGACCACTAGAGGAAAAGAGACTCGAACCCAAGCCAGGAGAAAAACCAGAAGACACAGACACAGAAAAAATAATCTGAGCCCATGATTTACTGCCAAAGGCAGCTGGGCGAGAGATGGGAACACTCTTTTTCACGTACAACTTGGCTAGTTGGAGGCAATTCTCATCCAAAATGACCCACTTTATAAATGGTTTCAGAGGCTTGGGAACGGAAGCAACCTCATCATTACACTCCAAAACTGAATGACCAAACTTTCCACATCTATCACACCGAACTAGGTCTAATCTAGCCCAAGAAAGTTTTACCCTACCAAAAATAGGCTCCATACAAAATGCAGACTCCAATGCCTCATCATTTTCAAAACAAACAACAGCACAACAAACTCTATTACCAGTGTTCAACAATCAATTTATAATACAAGTCTTTCTACCAGCACCTGCCAGAAGATCACTAAGATCATGAGCTGTTATTCCCACCAGCAAAGTAAACAAAAGCACCCTATACCGATCCCTAGATGCCCATGTCTCACAATCTCTCACAGCTTTGGCCACATCCACTGAATCTTTCCTGATTAAGAATGACCACTTAGCAGCCAACTAATCTGCCTGACTTGATTCGGCAAATTCTACCACAGCCTTCTGCCACAGTTCAATGAGTTACAATTGGATTGACATCACTTGACCAAACTTGGATACTGCGGCAACAATCATTTCCTTTGGCGTATCCATGAGAATTTCCTTGATGACTACAGCCTGATCTGAGTGAACTTTTTGTTTCTTAAGATTGCTGTTTACTATGATGTTATTTGCTCTGGCCAATGATGCGGCCTTTTCCATGCTCTCAGATAAAGTAAACATTGATCAGATGATCCCTTCAAATTTTGAGGGGGTAGTGGCCCCCCCAAAACCATTGATTCCTGAAAATAATTTCCTTATGACCTGAGTTTTGGCCATTGCCAATTTTTCTTCTATAGCCAAAAGATTAATGTCCAAAGCGAATAATTTTTTTATGACCACTTCCACTTGAGTTTTAATGATTTTGGGATCCACCCACATCTTATCCAATGAGAAAGACATATGGAAGGGGAAGAGAAACTTCCTCTTCTTCCTCCATGTCATAATAAATAGAGCCGAAAGGGGATCCAACAGTTGCACCATTATTGAAATGCTTGGCTTGAAACATATTCATCTTAGAATCAGGTACTTCTTTATCTTCGGAAGCTTCTCTATTAGTATCCATGCCATTAAACTGCCCGACCACATGACCAGACCCACCACTTTTGAGAGTTGTACCACTACCTAAGAGCTTAACACTACCGGAAGGTTTCTTGATTTTATAACCTGGACCATCACCAACTGAACCAGTGGTCGAAACTCTGGCTGATCTTTTCTTAACACTAGGGCCACTCATAGTGGCAGCTGGACCGACAACGAAAGAGTTTGTTTCTTGTGAAATAGTAGAAGACAGTATATAAAAAACAAAAAAACTTCTTTCAAAATTTTGACTCTTTTTCAGGAATTTGGGACAAAGGAGAGAGAGAAGTTTATTTTTTTTTAATAAAAAATACTTAATATTTATGTTTTATAAAGTTATGTTATTTGTATTTAAAAATTTTATATTTTTATTTAACATAAAGTTAATTTTTTTTACAAAAACATTTTTTATATTTTTACTGTTAAATTTATTACTTATATTATTATAAAAACTGGTTATTTTGCTTTTTTAAAATACAAACTTATTTGAAAATACTTTTGAGTTATTGATTTTTATTATTTTTATTAATAAAATATACTAAAAACATTTTTTAATACTAAATACTTTGGTTTTTTTATCTAATTTTCTAAAATTACATTTAAAAATATATTTTTTAACATTAAAATAAGTTTTTTTCTTTTTTTTTTTAAATATAAAATTGTTTATCAAGTTTAGCTTTATAAATAAAATATATTAAAAAAAATAACTTATATAATAAACCAAATAAAAAAAGTAATAAAGTATTTTTGTTTTTCTTTGTTTTTTTGTGATCAGAAAATTAATAAAAAAAAAGTTTTTTAAGCATCTTAATTATAATTTTGTTTAATTGTAAATCCAAAAACTTTTTATTAATTATTTAAAAGGTTTGAATTTACATTATTATAATTAAATTATTGATTTGTTTTATAATTAATTCAAATTTATTTAATCCATATTTTAGATAAACTATTTTTTGCTTTAATTGAATTTTTTTATTATTTTTGTAAATTTAAATATTAAAATATAATTAATTTTCTATAATAATTATTGTTATTAAAAATATTTTATAATAAGTAAATATTTATTTTATTCTTCATAATAAAAAAGGTAATTTTTTTAATTTGTGTAAAAACATTGGTTTTATTTTTTAATTGCTAATTGTTTAAGAATAATCAAGTTTTGTTTTAATGTTTTTATAATAATTATATATATAAATCTTTTTATAAATTGTCTGTTATTATCAACTTTTTTTTTACAAACTTATTATTATTATTATTATGTTGTGTTAACAAATTTTTATTCCATATTGAAAAATTTCTAAAAACTAAATCTTTAAAAGATCGCAATAGTCCAAATCATTCAAATAAATTTAAAGTAATATTTTGTGTAAAATCCAAATTTAAATTACCACTAAGTTAAACAATTCATGTTTTTATTCTATTGCAACGGTCCTATTTTAAAAAACAGGAAATGAATTTTGTAAAATAATTCAGGCCTGAGAAATTGCAAACTAATTAATTTTTGCAAAGTTGGCAACTATGAATGAAATAGATCTCAAAAAGAGTGGCTCTTATCAATATCTGATCTTGTATATTAACCTTGAGATTCTGGGTAGTAGTTTCATTTTTATCGGGGCTTGGGCTTTCTTCTATTCTGCAGACAGATTCATATATTGGCTCGGGTTCAATTTTCGAAAATAGTCTTAAGCAAAAATGACGTGAGCTCCAAACCTTTGATAGTATGCTAACAAACTAGTGAACCACCTAGAACTCTAAAAAATCCTTTAACTGTTTTTGAGAGCTAGTTGTTTTTCTCGAAGTCAAGTGAGCGATGCTAAACCACTGCTTATTTTGTATTTCAGCTTAAGCGGGATATTAGGAAAAACTAGCTAGTCGAAGGCAGTTTCGACCATTGAAGCGATTCTTAAACAGCAGGATCATGAAACCTTTCATATGAAATGAATCGAATTGAATGGCATATTTTTATTGACCAAATTCTCAATTTGGATTTCAAAAAACGTAAAAAGAATTTTTACATAGTCTTCATTATCAAATAATAATGCTCAAGAAACTAATGATAATAAAAGAGAGGCGAAGAGAAAACTCAATTTTCAAAATTGGTATTATCAAGGGCTTAAATCAAAATTAAAGATGAAATTATATAAAAGGCACTCCAAGGAGTATACAAATTCACCATGATAATCAAATATTTCAAGTCATAAATAAAATTCAACACTCGTTGATTTGATATGATTTAAAAGCGTACCTTACTCTATGTAAATAAGCGCCAGGTTTTTCTTGAGGCTAAAACCTCTTATTGTGATCCAACCTGCGCTTCCTTTCTCGAGTCCTCAGTACAAGTAGATTCATGACGTTTCCATGAGTCCTTTCGGCAAAAACTTTTTCGACAAAATTGGCATTCGTACTGTCGTTCTTGTTTGTGAATTCCATTGATGTGACGTTTTAGATCATGCTTTCTCGTGAAGGAGCTACCACACCCATCAATCAAGCATCTGAATGGTTTCTCTCGTTGAGGATTGTGAGTCATCATATGAGATTGCATGTTATACTTTCGATTGAACGGTCGACTACACTCGGGACACTTGTAATTTTTTTTCAAAACGATGTGCGACACATCAAGATCTTGAATCTGTTCATTATCTCGTTTATTTCTTTTTTTTTTTTCATTCGGTGTCATCACTTCGTGATCATCTTCAACATCAATAGCCATCGAAGGTGTTGATGGAATAGGAGCGATTTTACGATATTTGATCGTCTGGTCGGCTGATTTTCGTGATCGTTTTTTACTTGGTGAATTACCTTGATCCGAGGGTTGTGACTCATCTTCGCAGTTTAGAATAGCATTTCTAATACGAGTAGAGGTCTCAGTTGACAAACTGGCATTTATGTTTAGGACTAAAATTTCATCATTGACGTTTTTCATATTTTGTGAAGTATTACAATTCGACGTGGCCGGAGAGGTTATGGGACTTTTACAAGTTGATGATTTAAATGCGATTGGGTTGGACAGCGGCTTGCTTTGGTTTTTTACTAGATAATTGACCATCGGCAGAAAGTTATGATCCATGGTATTTGGGGTATTGGAATTTGTTATATTATTGATATGTTCATTATTTGATGATGATGTCGTTGTTATTATTCTTTTATCAATTCTTGCCAGACCATCATTACTTTCATTTTCCGAATCTGTATAATCAATCACACCAGTAGACGACAGCGAACAATAAAGCTGGGGTGTTGTCTCGGTAGGTTCAGTTTTAATCATTTTTGGAGGAGACGGTGGTGCAGGACTAGCATTCATAGATGTAATCTGGTTAATATTCACGGGTGAAGTAATTTCAACATCGTCTATGGTAGCAGAAGGAATGATGTTGGTTGTCGTCTTCGGTTTAAGGGCACCTTGTATTGCATTACGAATGGGAACTAGTTGCGGTCTCCCGGGTCTAATGGGAATGGGTATCACAACCTCGGGTCCAATTTTAACAAACTCAGGTGTATGATTACCCAAGAATTCTTTCTCCAAATTTGTGACAGTGTTCTTTGTCTGTTCAGTACCGTCCAAAATTTCATTTGTCGACATTGCTAGTATATTTTTGTAGGAACACGCAGCACTTTGTCTTTACTACGCTTCGCTGCGAGGTCGGCTGCGGTGTTATTAAAAGTTAATGTGTAACGGTAAAATGAATCGTACTATTTGAAAAACGGTAATGTATAAAATGGGAAACCAAACGGTTTCATCTTCAAATGATAATTTCTCAATTTCTCAATTGTTTAATTTCAAACATTCAGCGTTCAATATTATTTTCCACTAGTGAGATTACTCAAACAAGTTCTAACCTTTTCCAGCTTCATTTTTTTCTTCTAAAGATGTTTACTGATTTTCAAAATGACGGAATAATGACGGCACATATTAAATCAATGACGTAACGCGTTTATACGAATCAATTCTTATTTACTGACAACATTGTTAGTTCGGAGGCTAGACTACAACTCAGCAGCTTGAGTTGGTAACTTTGCAACTTTGCGCAGCAACGGCAATTTATCATCCATTTAATAGTTATTGACGAGCCTACGCCCCACTACGCCAAGACTGCACCAGTAAGCAAGGTAGTACAATAAACATCAACCCTATTAAATCAAAAAAATTTACGTTACACCAAAAAATAAAATAAACCATGACGAGACTGGAGAACGACTTACGAGCCGAGTATGAGAAGCTTGTGGCTCATGTTGATAAGGTATTAAATATTTCTCAGTATAAGAATGTGAGGCAAAGCAAAAAAGAAACCACAGAATTTGGAGGCGCATTTTTGTGATCCTCTATTTTTACTGTTTGTTTATTTTTTGGGTACGAAATTTTTTTGCAAATGGGCTATGCTTGAAGTTGTTAAATTTACAACAGGGCAAGGTACTTGTACTGCAACAAGTGTTAGAGAACGAGTAAGGAAAAGGTTGACAGAATAAAAATCCTAAATTTCCATATTTGATTCTTCGTTCGATCATCTGATTATCAGATGAAAGAAACTATCACCCAAATGAACACCACCGATGTCGTTTTGCTGATCGATAAATTGAGATCACTAGAGAAAAAGGTCGGATTGGTATATACATTGTTCCGCGCGTCTGTTTATTCGTTGGTTACTGCGGCAGCGCAACAACAACAGGAAGAAGAGGAAGCTGATTTCAGAGGTGGAAATAATGAGTTTGATGATCGTGATGGAAATACTAAAGTTAGAAATGAAGAAAATAATCCTTTTAATACCAATCGTCACGCGTTTTGATAATCTCTACCTGATTCATAAGATATTTGAATCATTATCATTATCATTATCATTATCATGACCATTATTATTAAATTGTGACAATATAATCATGTCAACAAATCTTAAATTTAATTCCTCTAATCATTCACCGCTCAAAGAAGAATAAAATTTCCCCCATACACATAATATCTGTGTCAGTCACTTTTAATAGTCATTTCCATCATGTTCAATAGGAAAAGAACATAATAAAAGGGGAAGGTATTAAGTTAAAAGTGTAATGTAATGTTATTCAAAATATAATGATTTTCCAGAGTTTCTATAATGTCTATGTTAATTAATTTTTGTATGTTGTAGTAAGATTGACGTCCGAGGAAGAAAATATGATATATTACAAAATATAACAAAATGGTTCATGTAGTTTGGGAATAAAGGAGTTTTGTGAGAAAAAAGGAAACATAAGCTCTTGTACAAATATCCAAAAATTTTAAAATTCTCTGCCCAAGATTAAATCCTCAATTGAAAAAAATACTGAGAATGAAAAAATGATAAAGAATCAAGCCTGATCTCACTAATTACATATATAATCCAAATTTACAATCATGATGAAGATTTTGACATTATAGATAGTTCAACATCTTCCGAATCATCAGTTTCAGATACACCCAATGTATTCCCCGGGCGTCTTGAATTGCCATTACCCCCCTCTGATTCACTAATTCCAGAAGGATTGTTCGAATGACTTGGCGAAGTTTGACTACTACTAGGATCTCCTACTCGCCGACGAAATAAACTACTTGGTAATGTTCGACTACGACCTATTGACAATGATGCCAAGAATCGGCTTGATCTGGATGTGGGATCGGCTAAACTTTGAGTACGATTAAGCTCTATACGATTTTGAACTGGTCGATATACAGATTGTCTAAATGATTCGAAACCACTTTCTTCACCCGAAAAGGCAAATCCAGTAAACGATTGACGTTTTCCAGAACCCATAAAGAACATTTGTTCCTCGGATCGTATTGATGCTGTGCGATCTTTGCCCGATAAAATACGAGAAATTTGTTTGATGGAACGTTCTTTCTTGGATGGTACAGTTGGTGTAGTTAGCGTAACTGGGGTGACACCGAGGGAAGCATCACTATCCGATCGATCGTGTCGTGAGGTAGAAACACCACTTGTGTCTGTAATGCCATCCAATTTACGAAGAGCAATCGGAACTTGATCTTCCTCTTTAACGCTTCGAGATCTCTTCCTTGAGCTAGATTTTTTGGCGATACGAACTTGCTCACGAACAATATCTGTGTCTGTTGGCCAATAGGTCTTGTGAAGGTATTTCACGGTAAACCTTGGTAAAATACTAACGACAACTGACAACGAGATTGCCAACCAGAAATCAAATTCCGAATACAAGATTTGATCAACTCGAAAGAATCCAACTGAGGCAATGATTGAATAAAGAGCGGCCCAGGCGTAGAAAGATAATATACTGAGGCCAATAACTACAAAGGCCAACCAAGTCCAATTCAGGGTGTTTAATCCAACATATAAATTCGTGGTAGCTATAACCGATCCTGCCACTAAAGTCCCAAGATCTTGCAAAGAATTATTTTCAAGACCATTGGCGTGAGATTGACCAGATTGCATGAGCCCATAGGGGACAAAAAAGCATACAGCCGATTGATAAATGGCATCCAAGACATATAACCAAAATTTGGAGTTTTTAAAATCTTGCTGTAGAATACCACGCTTGTAAAGAGCGGGATTCTTCAAAGAAGTTTTTGCATCCACATCTTGATCAAAAGCACCTGCATTAACAAGGGTTGTCAGTAATGTAGACTGAAGATTTGAAATATAGCAGAAGCAAATAACCTACCAAGATACATCACAGGAAATGCCGTGAAGACAAGATTATAGAGTAAGATGAAGGTGTAATCGTAGAGATATTGAGCGGTAAAACTGAAATTTTAAATTTTAAAATTTGATCAAAGAAAATTCAGATATGAAAAAGGTATCTAAATTCAATAGAAGTAATAAATTCTACCCAGCATAGATCTGAAACCAAAACATTGCGATGGTCCAAACGATATTCTTGTAAAAGAAACACGTAATCATCTCCGCCACGCGAATATATGACCAACGCCCATGAACCAATAGAAGTTTTGTCAAATATCTAAACTGTGCAAAGGCATAATCGGAAGCCATTACAGCTTGTCGACCTTCTTCACCAGCTATACCAATACCGATATTAGCCTCTTGGATCATGCTAACATCATTGGCGCCTAATGGTAAGAAAATATTTAATTTAATTATTTCTAAAGATGATTTCAATTTCATAACGAATAATTTTCTCAATCTATATTACCATCACCGATGGACAGGGTCATGACATTTAAGCCATTTTTCACCATTTCAACAACCTTTGCTTTTTGTAGAGGACTGACACGACAACAAACCACACTCTGACACTGTTTTCCCAGCTGTAAAAGTGAATCTTTCAAAGATTTGTCCAAAGCATACTTGAGCGTTTCTCCATCAATAATTAACGCATGCTTGCCAGAAGTCTTTTCAACATCCGAACCAAAAAATTTATTTAACGCTTCCTTCAATTGACGATCAGTGCTCAGTTTATCAGTTGCACTGACGATGATCAATTGCATATCTTTTTGGAGTAAGTTACATGCAAAACCGATATTGATAGCTGTTTCGATTTTATCCCCGGTTAGTACCCATAATTTGATCCCAGCCTGAGCTAAGGTGGCTATACATTCGGGGACACCTTCTTGCAGACGATCTTCGATTGCAGTGCCGCCCATTAAAATGAACGAATGTTCAATCAAGTCACAGGCCTGTTCAATCTTTTCCTCACGATCATTAATGCTAGAAGCAGCCTCAGCATACTGTTCACTCCAAGTAGTAAATTCCTCCTCCGAAATGGTTCGATAAGCAATACAAAGTGTTCGAAGACCTGAAAGATGAAAATTAAGGTGGACCTTGTTATTTGCTCTATTAATCAAAAATCCAAAAACACTGATTTTCTCGACTAAGAACGACCCTCATACCTTCGTTTGCAAAAGCTTCCAAATGCGCTAATGTCTCTTCTTTTAACTCAGTCTGGCGCCCTTTTTCCAATCGCTCATAAATTACGCTATCAGCTCCTTTACACAGTAAAATCACACCACCTTCTGGTTGTCGTACCAAGACAGACATCCGTTTTCGTGTACTATTAAACTCGAGCACATTCAACAGGGTGAACTCTTTTTTTTCCCCCATCACTTCAATCACTAGTTTGTCCTGGAACCGATCGACAAATACGAAACCAACATCACGAGCCGCACCCACTAATGCAGCTTCGTCCGGTGATTGTGCCTTATAATCAATCAAAAATGAATTATTGGGGTCGGGACGTTCGGCGAGCACTGTGTGACACAAAGCAAGAGCTGAAAAAAAATCTTGGATTGCTCTGGATTGCTGATTTTGTAATTTTAAATCTTTAAAGAGTTTGGAATCGATAAACGTGAGGTTTGGAGAGATATAACGATTATCAAACAATTTCCCCATCTCTTCCAACATGAGCTGTTTCTCGCGTTCAATCTCAACATTGAGCTCTTGATCATCTTGAATTGGCGATCCTGAATCCAATTGTTGTTGCATTTTTGAACCACGAGTGGTATCAGTTTCACCAATTCCATATGCTATACCGTTGATGGTACATTTCCGGAATTCCATTACATTTTGGGTGAGGGTTCCAGTCTTATCCGAAAAAATGTATTCAATCTGGCCCAAATCATCAGAAATGTTCCACGTTTTTGGTGTACATGGATAATCCAGTTTCTCATAATACATATCCAAATCTGAATGAATAAAGTATGCCTGAAAGAGCAAAAAGAAATAAGAGATTTGAATTTATTCAGTAGAATCATTTTTTTAAAATACCTACCTGAACCGTCTTAACCATCTCAATAGTAATGTATAATGAAATGGGTACGATATTTTGAAAAATAATCAAGCAAACCCTAGACAATAATTTCGGAGTAATTTAGGGAATTTTGAGAAGATTACAATGATTTATCACGAAGTAGTGATCATCTCTGAAATTGACTTACCAAAACGTAATAAAAGCGGATTTTGCAGCAGAATATTTGCCATTATTGCCGTCATCAAACTCAAAAAAGTCTGCCGAACTAGTTGGTTGTACGTAATAAATGGCATCCGCAATTGATGATCCCAAACATAGACAAAATAGAATAATAAAATTCATGGTAACCTGATAAAGTAAAAAGAAAATGTAAGATTTGAAAAAAAAATTTGGCAAAATTTAAAAGTTAAATTCTATCCAAAGATTTACATGAAAATTGGTCTCGATTTCAATTCGACTCCGCTTACTTGGAGTATCACCGGAATTTAACATGATTTTGGTGTCTGTTCCCGTGAATGCTACCAAGCCAATAATCCATTCAGTATTTCGTAATAAACAGCCACGTAAAAGGACGTCATTAATTGATATTGGTTCAATTTTGTGAATTCCTTCAGTTGTCGGGTTTGTACGCTGGTTTTGCTGCGGTGACTCAATTTCGCTTTGGCCGTTGTTATCAAAAGTGATGGTAGTAGTATTAGGAGGAGGATTATTTATAATTCCATTAGTCCTCCCGGTGAAATGTAAGGCTCCAGTATATGAATATAAATTGGGATGTGGTGGTTCAGATTCCACATAAAATGTGACCAATTCACAATCTTGTTCAGTAACAAGATAAGAGGTGGCAGAAACGGCATGACGAACTTTAAGATTTGTTTCGCCATCTAAATTCTTAGTTTCTACATAACAAAGTCCATCCGGCTCACTTGTCGATAAAATGATTATATCTGCTGGGACAGATTCATTATTTTTCAATTTCACCAAGTCCCCAACTCGAAGGTCTTGCCAACGACTGTTTGACCATTTTGCAGTAGAATCTACCTGTGATTGATTAATTATTATGGTTGGTATATCGGGATGACTTTTTAGAGAAGTTTGCGAGTGTTCAACTCTTTGATAAATTGGGCTCCCAACACTTGATCCTCTATTTGATTGAGAATTGTAATCCAGAGCATCCTGTTGTGCAACAGTCTTGCCACTATCAATGATTTTCTTTTTTGAAGGAAAACCCCAAACCCCCATGATTCGATTGAACTGCCTTCGAAAAAACTTTGGTCGATTTCTGGAGGCACCTGTGAGGTTGACATTATTCCATTCGGTTAAACGAAGGGTGATAGATCTATTCAGAGAATTATCTTGTTGCCGACGTTTCCAATCTTCGAAAGCGTCTTTCAAGGCGGTAAAAGACATAATAGATGCAAGTGGTGCGGCTGAAACTAGGGGAGTGACACCACCACCTACCGCGGGAATGGATTGCAGTAAGACGAGAAATAAGAAGTACAAGTTGGCGACCTTCCGAAACTGCTCAAACAAATTTTTGGGCAAGAAATTAAAAATGGTATATTTTGCGGTACGAATTTTATTTGTTACAAAATTCATGCGAGGTTTGTCGCTCGTGTTAAGTTCGGAAACTGGCAACTCCATGTTAACATAAATACGACGTTTTGGAAGTACATATGTGGACGCGGAAGAAAGTTTCCTTGGTAGCTCCTCAACATCACCGTTTTGGGAGTGTAAAGGCTTTCTTGTTAGCCGACTCCATAAGTAGTCCATCAGAGAGAGAGCGATCAAAAGGTGGAAGGAATAAGTATCAAAAGGTGTGGGTAAGGGGTGAAATTCTATATTCAAACAGGAAAATGGTTTAGTAAAATTTTCATGAGATGAAGTAGACAAACTTGAAGAGCCGGAGTTAATTGAGGAGAAAGTAAAAGGAAGTGGAGAAAAGTTCAAAATTGAAGAGAAAGTAGAAAAGGGAGGTTGAAATTATATTATATTATATTATATTATATTATATACTAAAAGACTAAAAATATTTTGTTTTTCCAAATCTCGAATTTCGACTTTTTATTTTGTTCAAAAGAAAAATAAACTTGGAACTTTTAGGCGCTTTGAATAGTAAAGAGCTTAACGAGACCAACAATCGACAAGGTATGACAATGCTACACGGAAAAGCCCTATTTACGAACAACAAAAAGGTTTGTGATTAAAAATTAACGGTCGTGTAAGAATTCGCGGGGGATGGGAGAGTATTATTAATGGATATATGATGTTTAACTAAAAATGACAGTCATCACGTTAAGTCGTCGACAATGTGGCTTTTTGAAGTTTGAAAAGAGGACCTTCTTTCTTAGGAAATGATTTGTAAATAATAATAATAATAATAATAATAATCATATTTTTTATTTATATTTTGAAAATAAAAATAACGCCACTTGAGGACTTCGCCAATTTCTCTATGGGTATATTTCATGGCTTGGCAACCCGCTATTCCCTTTTTCATCATTGGTTCACAATTGAGTAAGATTAAAAAACTGGGGGAATAGATATTTTCAGACTTGTGTCATTGTCGTCTTGCTTATGAGGGTCAAAACACCGGTTAAGGAAAAATTTTCAAATTACACGAACCTAACTTTTGAAAAGTTGATCGTCACTCTCAATAGCATAAATTAAAAACGTCATTCGGAAATTTAATTTTAAACTAATATGCAGTGAGAAATTAAACATAAGTGATTACAATTGATTGGTTTTCAAATGGTTAGAGTTCAACTAATAATAATAATAATAATATTATTATTATTATTATTATTATTATTATTGTTATTATTTTATTTTAAACCATTTAAGCTATTTTTAGTTAACAAAATAAAATGCAAGATCCAAAATAATTAAAATTAAAGCTCGGCTAATATAATTAAGAAAGCAACAACCAAAAAAGTTATCTTAATAATAATAAAAGAATTTTTATAAATTTAAACCAATCTTTGATTATTATAATTATTTATTATTTGATTTTATTATTATTATTAACTGATTATTTTTTGGTCAACTGTTTAAAAAATTCCAACAAATTAAGTAAAAATAATTTAAAGCAATATACTTAATTCAACAATTTAACCAACATTAAAAAATATAAAAATTGACAATAAAAACCAATAACAAAAAAATCACAATTTAATTAAAAAATCTAAATTAAATACAAAAAATTCTTAGCAACTAAAAAACATCAATTGAAATTAATAATTAATATATTTAATTTAATACACTATTATTAATACAATTTTTATTTTATTTTATTTGTAATATTATACAATAAATAATTTAAATTAAATATAACTTATGTTTTTATTATATATAACCAGTTATTTAAACTAATTATGCTTTTTTTGTTATACAATTAAAAAAACCAAACAATAATTACTTTTAAAATCAAATTAAATATCAAACTTCTAAAAAATAATTTTATATATATTATTTTTATTTTTTATTTTATTGCTATAATAAAATGCAGTCTAATATTATTAACAAAAAATTAAATTATTAATTAACATAAAATTATTTTTATAATTTTTATTAATTAAGTATATCTTATTATTTTAATTTATTATTTATTATTTAATTAAATTATTAGATATTACTATCTAATTAATAATCTAATTTGTATAATATATAAATATAATTAAATGCAATAATTAGATTATACAATATTTTAAATTATATAATATTTAAAAATTTGTCAAAATATTTAACAGTTTATTAAAATAATTAATAATTTGTAAAAATAACTTATAATTTGTCAAAATATATTTTTAATTTTCCAAAATATTAATAGTAAAAAAGTATTAGATTATAAAATAATATTTTAATAAATTGTATATAAAAAAAGCTTTTTTCTTTAAAAAATATATCTTAATTTAAAATTATTTTTTTTAATAATCAATTAATTATTATAAATTAACAAAATAAAATTTACTTTAAAAACCAAAACTTTTTTTATAATTATTACTGTTTTAAAACTTGATAATTTTAATTAATATTCTGAAATTAATTAATTATTAATTTTAATAATTATTTAATTAATTCCAAATTTAAACAAAAGACATTTTTTTTTAATTTTTTTTATTTTAACTTTTTTTTATATTATTATATAATTTACAATTAAAATTTTCTGAAAAAAATTTAACTTTTACAATAAAATAATTACATATTATTATTTTTTTATTATGTATTTAATAAGTAAAGCCCAATCACTATTTAGTTATATATAACATATATATATTGTAAGCCAAACATAACTTATGTACTTGTTATATATAACCAGTTACTTAGGCCAATTAAGACAATACTATATATTTACTAAAACTTTCATATTATTATTCAAATTGAAACAGAACAAACAATACAAATATAACTTAAAATACATACTCATATTTTTTTTTAGACTTAGCAATACAACAATTCTATTAACAAATCTTTCTATATTAATATTATATGAAGTATTACACAATTATTAAATACCAATAAACTATTTTTGATAAAAACAGCTATATGCTTAAATTTGTGATACCACATTCTAAACCTGTAAGCAAACACCAGATTTTTTATAAAAGAAACTACATATGTTTTAGTATTGTTAGAATTACCAAAAACCAACTTAGCTTCCTTAAACCAGTCTTTAAGCACAAAATTTTTTGTCAAAAATATGTATCAGTTATTGTTAACTGAATAAAATTCCAGATTTTAAAAAATCCCAAAAAACAAAATATTGATATTAATCAAAGATGTTATTGTTTATAAAACTTTATAAATATTTCTTTATGGTAACTTCTATCTATAACATACTTAAAAATATGATCAAATGTCTCTATTTTTTCATAAAACATATATGACACACTAAAATACAATACATTATACAAATGTTTTCTAACTGCAATTAACAAATATTTATGTAAAGCTTTTATTATATAAGTATGTAAACCAGTTGTTAATCTGCTAATAAATTCAAAAGTCATATAAGTATTAAGATACCATATTTTAGCCATCTTTTTTTAATCAATTTCCTAAACATCCAGCTTTTTTACACATTAGAACCAAACCCATTTTCTTATCTGGCTTAATACAAAACTCTGTAGTAATTTTTTACAAAATATTTAATATTGCAAAAAAATACTACATTAGTTAATTGGATACATAACTCACAAATCACAGTTAAGAAAATATTTCCAGAAAAACAAAACTTAAAGCCAAGCTTATTAGTACATTTATTGTCAGCATTGCCAACATAACTCTTAATTTTGACCCAAGAAACTAACAAACTTCTTTTTCTGATAATATTGACTATATACTGTCTTTTTATCTAAAAGTGGTTCTTAAAATCAAGCACAATCATATTTAATTTATTTGTATAAGCACTTAAAACTGTTTGGCTGTCCAAATAAACAACTACATTATTTCTTACAGGAATACAAACAAGCACAAAAGAAACAGCTTTGATTTTAGACAAAGTAAAAGACATAATGTCATGTATACCAACCCTAAATTCGAGATTAACATTAAAAAAATAAACAGTAACACTTTTAGTAACTAAAGATAAGTTAAAATTCTTAACAAAATTATCTGTATATACATTAAAACTAGTTAAATTTGAACTTATTAACTTATTTTTAGTATACAAAACTAATTCAGAATTATCAATATCAAAAAAACAGTTAGGATTTAACTAAAATCCAATACAAACATGATCTATTCTGTTATTCAAAAATTGAACTGATAATTTAAATTATTCAAAGACTAAACTTTTTAGATCCAGTTACTTCCAATGTCTAAAACACTTCTAATAAAAACAGCCATTTTTTTATTTAATAACTGTTTTATAAAAGCCACTCCAAATTGTTTGAAAGATCTAATCACTTTAAAAAAATCTGCATCTTCAAGAACAACAGACATAAATGTTTTCTTAAAGAGCCAGAAAGTATTAGGCAAAGCAACAAAAAAAGACAGATGACAAAAAGAAAATATTTTCACAATTCCAGCTAAAAAATTATTCTTTAAATTAATATTTAATCTTATAGAATAAAACAATGGATGCACTAGCAGTTAATTAGAAATCTACAAATCCAGACAATAATATTTAAAAAGCCATTCCAGGATTCTAGACACATTTGTAAAGTTCAACACAGAAGAAATTTTTTCCTTAATTTGTATTTGTTTAAAACTTTTTAATTTATAAAGAGATAGATAGTATAATGTATTAGTAAAAAAATCACAAGATAGGTTAGTTTTAAGCTTCAAGTTTTTCCTAATTAATACATTCTATTTATAACAAATATCCTTAGAAACAAAGCTAAATTAAATTTTATACTTAACAATAAGTTGTAAAACTGCTAAGACCAAATAGCAAAACTGCTTATTAAAGATTATTTTATAAAACAACATGTTTAAAAAAAATCTAATATCCAATTACACTTTGAATAAACTAGGCTTTAAAAATCTTTTAGTTGAAAAATATATACTCAAATAATAATAAGATTTGTTTTTTTTAGCCATTGTTACAAGTAATTATTTGAAATCTAAAAACAAATAACAAACCCATAACTTGGTATTTAATAGCTAATGTAAGTTGGTAATTTCTGAAAATTTTTGTATCTAAAAATTTTGGTGAAATTCTTTGTATAATAGATAGAAATTTAATAGTGGTTTTCAGTAGTCTTTTGAAATTGCAATTCTGTCAATTTTTTTCTCAGCTTGGTAGCTGGCAATTTTCTAATAAGTAATTTTTAAATTCAAGTATCTACCTTTTTACAGAAGTCTTTTACTAAGCAATTTTTAATGTTAGTAACTCAGTGCTTAATTTTTAACCAATTAATATACAACAAACAAAATAAAGAAAAAAATAAAATTAAAACATAAAAGAGTTAGACCAAGGCAATTTAAAATTTAATATCCCATTAATAGCTGTGATTAAAAGCTATTGGTCTAATGTAGTTAAATATTGATATTTATTAACATGAGCTGTTAATAAGGAAAAGATAGATTGTGATAATAACAAGTATTTTATTGATATTGAATGTGTTTACTTCAAGTCATAAAATACTATTGTATAAAGGGATAGATAGGAATTTGGAACTAGAAGTTCTAAACTCAGAATTCTGTCTTTTCTGTTTCTAATACTACTGCTATATATACATAAATTTTATTGTATAAGATTCCTTGAATTTCTCAATTCTCTAGCCAGTAATTCTAAAATTTTGGAATCTTGCAATTTCTCATATAGGAATCCTGTAATTTCTTTGAAAGGAATTCTAAAATTCCACTTTTACTATGTCTTATTCTGATTGGTTAATTATGTACTAATATATAATTTTTATGTTTTATAAGTAACATTATTCTCTCTTTTTAATATTGAGCTCTGTCAAGATCTCTTATATCTCCTAACTCTCCTTTTTTAATTAGCTCTTGAACTTTTTTTTTGAAAATTAGTTGGGTTATTTTGATCTGTAATTTTTTAAATTGAGAATTGGTAATTTTTCCCAATTGATTGATGATAATTGTATCTATTGCTGGATTAAATAGTATTGCTGGTCAATTTTGAAATTCTGTATATAGCTAATATATGCCTTGTACTTGTGTGAACAGATTGTTTTTTCCCACAAATTGTTTAAGTTGTTATAGTATTATTGTATTAAATAATCATTTCATTTTGTCAATGTACAAGTTTTAAATATTTAATTTTTGTTTCAAGTAATAATAACAAAAGTTTCTTGAAAATTGTTGTATTTACCAATTCTAAATTTTGTTTGTTAATTCTTGGTATAGTACTGCTGTTTCTGGTATTTTTATTGATAACTTTACTTTTGCTATTATCTTTTCTATAATGTTTTTTAGTTTTTTTGTGCACTTTGTATTGGGTTTTTTTTTTACTCTTTTTATATCGAATGGTTTGTTGGTTGATTGTGATTTTTATGTTTTGCTGTTAAATCAGTTGGAATAGTTATTGTGTAAGTGAGTAGATGTCATCAATAATTTTCATCTTTTATTGTTGCTTTTATTACATATACTGGGTTTTTATATATTATTCTGGTTGATCAATTTGACATGTTTGTATCAATGATTATGATTGGTTCTAAATTTTGTAGAATTTTATCTGGTTGGACTAGTATTTTTTGTACTTTCAGTTGTGGAATATTACTGGTAAATGATGATGCAGTATTGTGATATAATTTTAATCAACTTCTATGTACTGTTTTGGCTAAAATTTTGTTGTTCTATCTTAATTTATAAGCTCCATTTCTTAGAATTTTTTTTATGTAAAATGGTCCATTCCATTTGGGGTCAAATTTTCTATTCTATTGTTTTTTCACTTTGGTACAATGTAAGAGTACTTTGTCTCCAATCTTAAATTTAACTGGTTTATTTGATAATTGATTATTATGTCGTTCTTTCTGTTTTTTTTGTGACCTTTAAATATTATCAGCTGCTTTTTATCTTTTGTTTTCCAATGTTTCTATTAGTTTGTATATTTTTCTTAGCAATGTTCTTTGGAAGTTGACTTCTGTTATTGGTTCAGTTAAATACATATTAACTTTTATCTTAACTAGTAATGTTGCTGTTCTATTATAAACAAGTTCAAATAATGTTGCTTATGTAGTATCTTGCTTTATTGTTTGATAAGCAAATAGTACTAATAGTACAAATAAATTCTATTCATTCTGGTTTTTTTAACTGATTTTGGCAATTGTTTTACATAATATTCTGTTGAACTTTTCAATTAAACTATTTGTTTGTAGATAATATGGTGATAATAATAATCTCTTAATTCCAAATTTTTGGCTTAATTTTGTTAATGTTCTGTTTATAAAGTAAGTTCTTTGATCTGATAACAATTCTTTTGGACATTTGTGCTGACAAATTAAATCTTGATAAATGATGTTACAGATGATTATTTGAAGTTTCGAAACAAATAACAAATCTGTAACTTGATGCTTAATATGTAATATGGTTGGTGATATCTGTGGATTTTTATATCTAAAGGTTTTGGTTAAGTCTTTTGTATAATAGACAGAGATTTAAGTGTTGTTTTATTTGTAGCTTTCTAGAATCACAATTTTGTCAAATTTTTTTTTCAGCATAATGGCCAGTAATCTTCTTGGTAAGCTATTCTCAATTCTTGAGTATTCTACTCTTATTCTTGGGTCTTTTACCAGTTACTTTGATATTAATAACTCCATACATTAATCTTTAATCAATTTAGTAAATAATAATAAAACAAAAAACAAAAAAAAGAATAAAGAAATAAGCCAAGGCAAGAAAGAGTTAGTATCCTATTAATAGCCATAATTAAGAACTATTGGTCCAGTGTAGTTAAGTATCAGCAATTATCAACATGAGTTGTCAATAGTGAGAAGATGAATTGTAAAAGTTTAATAAGTAATTTATTGATATTTGAGATTTTTACTTTAAATCATAGAATATTATTGTATAAAGAAATAGATGAAAATTAGAACTGGGTGTTTTAAACTAAAGATTCTAGCTGTGGAGTTCTAACTAAGATGTCTTTTTCTGTCAGATCTGTCTTTTCTGCTTTTAATACTCTTACTATATATATAATTTGGATTCTATAAGATCACTTACATTCTTAAGTAATGTGCTATCATTTCTTGAGCAATGTACTTATGTATTAATTATTAGTTTCCTATTGGTCTATTTGTTTTTCTTATTATTTTTTTGTATGCTTTTTCTATAAGTAACAATGAATTTGGCTATGAATTCTGCATCTGTTCTTTGAATTGCTTTTGCTTTTGGCCATTTTGTAAGATAATCTATTACTACTGCTATATAATGATTGTCTCTGCTGATTATAGTTAATGGTCTGATTAAGTCAATTTCAATTCAATCAAATGGTTGTTCCACTTTAATTGGTCTTAGTGGTTTATTGGGTTTTGTTCTCCCTTTTTTCTGACAAGTATCACAATTTTAAACATATTGGATAATATTTGAGTAAATTGATAGCCAATAATATCTTTTTCTGATTCTTTTCATGATTGCTTCTTTATGAAAATGTTCTGTTGTTGGATCTGAGTACATGTTGTATAATATTGTTTCTTTCTTTAATTCCATAATTATTCTGAGTAGTTGATTTAGATTTTTTCTGTTTTTCTAATATAATATATTTTGGTAAGTAATAAAATATTTTGATTGTTGTTTATGTTGTTTCATTTTTTTTGAGATAATTTTTCTTTAAACTGTTGGATATTAAGATAGTATTGGAGCTGTTGATATTTTTGTGCATTTATTTTTTGTTATATTTTTGGTTTAAAATGTTTTTAGATTTGTTTTATTCATGACAAATTATCAGTATTTCTATTTTCTTTTCTCTTTTTATAATATATAGTATAATTGAATAGTAATAGTTCTATTTTCTATTTTGTATGTTGGTTATTTCCAAATTTTTGTTTCTGAATTAATGTTAATCTTTTGTAATTAGTGTATATGTCAAACTTCTGATTTAAGTATTCTTTTTATTTAATAACTGCTCAATAGATCATCAAGTATTCTAATGCTGGTGTTTTATAGTTTTTTTTGGCTGGACTTAAACTTCAGCTGGCATATACTACTAGATATTTTCATTCATCCAGTCCTTTCTGAGATAGTATGGCTTCCAATGCTTGACCAAATACATCTGTGGTAATGATAAATGACTTGTTGTGATCTGGATATATCAATATTAGTGCTTAAATGAGCTTTTTTTTTAAAAATGTTGAAAGCTTCTTGCTAAGTTTCAGTCTATTTATATTTCACATTTTTAATTTGAAATTGGTAAAATAGTTAAGCCAGTTTAGAAAAATTCTGAATAAAGTGGCAATAATATTCAGCAAATCTCAAAAATGCTCTTAATTGTAAGATTTGTTGATACTGGAAAATTTTTGACTATTTTAATCTTATTCAGATCTGTCTTGATGCCATCTTTGCTTATGATATGTTCTAAGAATTTCAATTCTGTTTTGCCAAAAAAGCATTTGGTTGTATTCAGTTTTAATTCAGTTCTTTTTAGTCTTTCAAACACTTGTTGTAGATAATAAAAATGATCATTGAATGTTTTTGAGAATACATTGGTATTATCCAAATATACAACTACTAATTTCTATAGTAGTCTAGTGTAAATAATCTCCATTAGCCATTGGAATGTGGCTGGAGCATTGATTAAGCCAAATGGTATTATTTTAAACTCGAAATTCTCTTTTCTGATTGTAAAAGTGGTTTTTTTTTATCTTTCAGTTTTATGGCTATTTGTTAGTAATCATTGTCTAAATCTAATATTGAAACCCATTTTTTTCCTTTGAAAGTGTTAAATAATTTTTGAATCTGTAGAGTTGGATAACTATCTCCATAAATAATATTATTAAGTTTTCTATAATCTACACAAAAGCAGATTTTTCTATTCTTCTTTTGAACTAATACTACTGGTAATAACTATGAACTTATTGATAGTTGAATTAACTTATTATCTAATATTTGATTGATTTTTTGTCAGATAATTTCATGGCTTGCTAATGGTATTTTGTATACTTTTTTTTTAATTAGCATTGCATCTCCAGTCTTAATCTGATACTATATAATATTAGTTCTGCCAAATTCATTTTTACTAACAAAAATGTTAGTGAAGTTGTTAAGTAATACTTTGAGTTGCATATATTGGAGTGGGTCTAAGTTTTTCAAGTTCATTTGTTCTAATTGTTTTGGTTGGAGCAAATAATATTCTTTTTATCTATATATTGTTTGTAATGTAATATTTACATATCTATATAGTTGTAAAAAATCTGAAATGGTGCTTGGTGGTTGGTTTTTAATTTCAGTGCTTAAGTATTCAATAGTGGTTCCTTTTGTTATTTTAATGGGATCTTCAGTTGTATTATAGATGGGAATTTTAATGTGTTTGCTAGTATATAGAGATTGATAATAGTAATTTCTCTTGATTCACAAATAGTAGTTTCTGCTTTAAAAATTTGGGGTTAATCTCTCATTTTCTTTTCTATAACTATTAAATACTAGTCATATGGTAGAATAGAAATTAATTAACAGGTAGAAATAATTTCTCTCTTGTCAATAACTTCTTCCTCTGCCATATTAACTGATATATCTATTCTACCTGTGGATCTAAATCTACTTATCTCTCTTGTCATCATTCTTAATTTTTTTCTATTTGCTACTAATACTAACTGAGCTATTTTAACTAGAGGTAAAAATATTGCCTATGCTATTTTTTTATTTGGCTTAATGATATAAGCCTTTTTTGAGTTATTTTGTAGTATTGCAATAATATTTCCGCATCAATTATTTTTTCTCTTATATTGATTCTCTTTTTTACTAAACTACTTTTAAATGCTAATTGAACTATTGTGGTTACTGAAATTTTCAGTGCTATTTTTAGATTAATACAGATGCATGAATATAATTCCAATTTGATGACATCTTTTCCAGAATATCTAAGGTCAAATTCTGTATTAGTATTATGCACACATTCTGGCATAATATTTTTATCATTATCACTAAACCATTTGAGTTTTTGCTTCTTTGAAAAATCAGAAAGCATGATATATTGTTCTAAGTTTGAATCAGAGTTTGAATTTTTACTGTTGTCATTGTTATATTAAACAGAGCTAGAACCATTATTATTATTGTTATTATCAAAGTTTGAATCATGATTGAATGGTAATTCTGATTTTGTTTCACAGCTGCTAATTGGTTCTTTATCTTCTAAAATCATGTAGATTATGTGTAGTAATCAATTGTAAATGAAGTCACAATTATCACAATACTGGAAGTTATATGGAATTAAACAATGGTCACATAGTTAGGCATTTAACTCTTCTAAGCACTATTCTTGCTCTTTTTATGTAGGTGCCAGATTTTAATAGTGTTCATGAAAGTGCTCAAGATTGTTCTTAATGTTATCAAAGACATTAAAAATAAGAATGTATTCTAGTTTGGGTAGTATAAGTGAATTATTTTTAATTTTCAGCAGTTTACTAAGAGAAGCACTTTTGACCTTAACACTTGCTATTTTCCAGATGTTATGTTTATTGTGTAGGTATTTTTCTAAGCATTGTAGTACTTGTTTCTAGACATTGTTAATTGGAGTTTCTTTTTATACCCAATTATTGATTAAAATTATGTACTAATACATTTTGTCACATGTTTCTTCTTATTCAGAAATGTTATTCCATGTTTCTTCATTAGAAAGAATTGTTCTACATGTAAGACAAGACTTATTGTCCTATTTATCTTGTCACTTTGGTTATTCAAAATGTTTAAGAATGCATAATTGACAGTAGTATTTCATTGCTGTAGACCATTTCTTGTTGTTATTGCAGCATGTACCTATTGTTGACAATTTCTTGCCACAATCAATGCAAATTAATTTGGGTCAATGATAGTTTGGCTGTAGTTGAATGGTAGTAATATATGGTATATATGTAGAGGTAGTTGTTTGGAATTTGTCTTTTTTTCTTTTTTTTTTTTTTTTTTTTTTTTTTTTTTTTTTTTTTTTTTTTTTGGATAGATACTAGTGGTAATTTGTTGTGTTCTTCTTTAGCTCATGACACCTAATACATTTTCTAAGTAGGTTTTTTTTCTTTTTCTTTAAACTTAATTAGTGACTGTTTATTGGTAGTGGTCTTAAAATAACCACAAATGGCTAATACTTGAATGTTCTGACCATTTTGGCTTAGTTGTAATTTTTGGATATTCTAGTCAAGTACAGCATTGATTTTAGATAGCCAGTTATTACCAATAAGAGCTTAGTACTGTGTGACTTCTATAATAAAAACTTTTATGAACATAATAATACCATTGACTTCAAATGGAAAGTTGTTAATTTCACTAATTAGAATTTTAGTCACTTCATCAACTGTAATAATTCTTGTGGTAACAGCATAATCAATTTAGTAACTTAATTGGTTTATGAGCTGTTGTGTAATAATATTATTTACTGATTTACTATCAAAGATCAGTTTAATAGATTTGTTATCAACTTTGACATTAGTATACATTACAGTAATGAGTTTGGTATTTAGGGTGGCTCTATTAAATAATAGTGTTTCTAATAAAGTTTTTATTTCAAAAAAGAATATTGTGGTAAAAAATTCATCTTCTGTAACAGTTGCCAGTAAAATGTTGTTGACAAGTGTTTGTTTCTGATTAGTTTCCAGTTTGTTGAATTGGGTGTTGTTACCTGAATAGAAAAACCAAAAAGTTATGGGAAAATGTGATAAAAAAACATGACAAGAAAAATGCAGTACAACTCGAAGTAATATAGGACAAACATAAGCAATAGCTAGCAATAACAAGCAATAGCTAACAATAATGAGCAATAGCTAGCAATAACAAGCAATAGCTAGCAATAACAAAACAATAGCTAGCAATAGTAAAGCAATTGAAAGCAATCCTGTAAAACCAAAAGAATGTATAAAAGCAAGTAGTTGTAGAAGTTGAAAAAACAAGTTAGTTAGCAATCAATTTTACTTTGTATTATACTTATCATATATCCATAGTCCAAAATACAATAATTATCAAAAACCAAAAGATCTAATTTACCAATTTATGTTTTCCAATCTTGTGGATTTTAATTGAAATAAAAATCAGTATTTCCATTCTTTGTTCTGAAACAGATGCCATTAGCATAAATGCCTTGAACTCTTAATGATTTGGACCAATCGCTTTTGATCATGGCAATTGACAGGAACTAATTCTTTTCTTTTCTTTTTCTTTTCTTTCTTTATTTTTTTTTCTTTTTTTTTTGTTTGAAGTGGTAACATAAGAAAATTGACTGTCTTGGAATAGACTTTGTGATAGTCTGGTAAAAGAAAGAAGCTTTCTCTAAGTTTTGGATATTAATGTTATCTTGGTAGCTTACCAGAAGGGCAAAAAAACAATGTCAGACTCTAACAACTGTACTTGTTAGTGTGGAGAAGAAAGCTCATATTTATGGAAAATGTTGCAATTAATGAAAGACAAACTCTGTACCTTATAACTAAAAAACTTAGCAGATAGATTCACATCCAGAAATAGACTTTCAGAGACTAATAATACTGACACTGCAGAAAGAGCAGACAACCTTGAAAAATCCAAAAATAGAGCACCAAATGTTACTACCATACTCTATCCAGTTTACCCATAACATTTGGTGTTCTTTGTAAGATTATAAATCCACAGAGACAGAGCACCCCAAAAATACACAAAAGTGGTAACTATTAGAACAATAAGAAAGGATCACTCCTCGTATGGAAGAGCACTATTTTAATACTTTTGAAAAGATCTAAGAATATTAGTAGAAACCACCATCACAGAAAGTGATTTTTGCAACTATATCAATGCAAAAATCAACTGTTTGTTAGACCATGCAACTGATACAGGAAGACTTGAAGAATAAATCTATTAAAGCTTACTAGAATACTCAACAACTACCACTATTCAAGTAATCACTGAAACTTTATGCATAGTCAATACAAACATTAAACACTATGTGACAACATGATTCCCTCAAATACAACAACCAGTAGAATCCAATCCAGAGGAATATGAATATGAATTCAATAATTCCACAACTGCCCAAGACAAGTTCATGATTAACAAAAAACCAAAGTTCCTCTTCCCAACAACTTTTTTATATTATCAGACACCCCAAAGTAGAATTGTATTCAACCCACTTCTGGAAACCCAGTCGAAAACACCATAAATTCCTAAAAATCCACACCTTTGGAGTCAACACAATTGGACCAAATCACTAGAAAAATACAGATCACTGTTTGGAAATCTTACCCCAACAGCCAGTTAAACAGAAGGAAACACATCAACTTGGGAACAACCACCAGCACAAAACCCAGCAGAATCAGCATCTTCCCTAATGAAAAGAACAGCTATCTTACAATCTATTGGTTCAAGTGACAAAGAAAAACAACCAACATTAGCACCCAGAGAACACTTGAATATGCAGACACCAATCCTCTTAAACATAACCAGTAATATTTTACCCATTAACTAGATCATGGCTTACCAAGATATTGCTAAGTTAGAAAAATTTTTAGGAGAAGAAGACAACATGTATTTGTGGATTGCGGAAGCCAAAAAAGCAATTACTACTAACAACTGTAATGATAACAGAACTATTTAAGCACTGCTATTCTTTCTAACCAGAACTACAAACTCATGATATCAAAGCCTTGCAGAAAAACCAACTGACTTTAACACCTTTAAGCTTGTCTTTTTATGATACTTTTGTGACCTCAATACTTTAATTCAATTGCAGAATCAATTCAGCATAATTAAACAAAAAGATCACAAAGCAGTAACTACTTATCTTAGACAATTTAATCAAATTCTTTATCAAATATTAGCTATCAAAAAAAACTACTACACCATGGTGCAAGTTTTTAATTAATTCATTAAAAAATTATGAAGTAGTATTCTAAGATCTGTAAGACTTTGTCATCTGATTAATTTACAAGATGCCATCACTTTCACTTGCGATTTTGAGTTCGTAAAACAAAAAGCAAACCATACCCAAGCCATTAATTTAGCCATTAATGAAATCTCTAACATCAATGTAAAGATAATCCAATTAAGTAAGAAACTAACTCAGAAAATTGAGAGATTTTTAGCTGGAACCACAGGAACTTATCAACCACTACAACAAAAAAAAAATAACAACAACAGCAGATACCCACAACAACAAAACTGTCAGCAACAACAACAATCTTAAAGATCTGATCCCCACAACTGTTACTACTGCCAAAAACCTGGACACATTGCTCATGACTGCAGAAAGAAGATAATAGACCAAAATCAAGAAAACCAATACCAGCAACCAAGATATTAGCAAAACATAGTATTCCAATATTCTATTTCTCAAAATTAACCGCTCTAGTACACACAACAAGTCTCATACACTCAACTACTGCCCCAGAATTATTATCAACTACCACCAATAACACAAGCAATCCCTCACTATCAAACTTTCCCTTACAGCCAGTCCAGATCTTGAGCCATAGACTATAATTAGGGATGGAAGAATCCCAACAACAATTAAGTACAAACCAACAGCAAACTGTCTTGATCAATTCCTTATGGTCCTGCCCAATTTTGACCAGCACTAACTGAATATCTGAATCAAGGGTTCTATCTCAGTCTCATGGAAGACCAGAGTTTTGATAAATCTACATCTGTAGAAGGAAAAGATGTAAAACAAATCTCCTAACCTTCTAAGCAAACAAAAAGCAATATCCTACCAGCCACTATTACTGAGGATACCACCCTAGCTGTCATATTTTCTTTTGACATCAATAATTTGAACACCCATAGCCTTTTTAGTGGAGCAGCCATCAATCAAAATAAACCAATAACAGCCTTATATACCGATACTAAAGTCAGAAGAATAGACATTAAATTAATTTTGAATAGCAGATCAGCCAGTAGCATAATTACGAAACAGCTCATGGACCAACTAGATCACTAAGTAGACCATGCTGCTACTGCTCAGATCATTACAGTAAGTGGAAACACAAAAACCCCAATAGGAGAAATTGACAACTTTTTCTTCGAGATTAATAGAATCCAGATTCTTATCAAAGTACTTATTATAGAAGCTACTCAATATTAAGTTCTGGTAGGAAATGATTGGTTGTCAAAAGCCAATGTTACTCTTGACTGGAACACCCAAGAACTTTAATTTACATTCAACAGACAGCATGCCCAAGTTCTAGCTATGTGTAGACACTTTAAAATCCAATATACCAAAGAATCCCTTATTGAATTTGAAGACATACTACTATTACCAACCATTGAGATCTATCAGGTTTCATGAGCAGATGATTATCAAACTGAACTACCACTACCACCAACCTGAAAAAAAAAAAAAAAGGCAGAGCCAAAGAAGAACCCCAATCATCATTACTAGGATACATAATCTTGAACCAAAAAAATCTATTTTACCAACCTCTAAAACTAATATGTATCAATTGTGGAAAGAAGCTATCCACTATGGGCACATGTATTGGAAACAACAAAGAATAGTCCACCACTACCAAATACTACTACAGACTTTGTGTACTGGAAAAATTTGGACAACCAAAACAACAAGGCAAGTAAAACAACACATCATGCTTTGCATGTAGCAAGATTCTACCCAATGAAAGACTCTGAAATAATGTGTCTGGCAGAGGAAGAACATGTGATAAGACTTGTCAATACACCATATTAATCAACAATTAAGTATAAAAGGAAATTCTCATCAAGAATGCTTGAAAATGAACACTCAATAGGCTGAACAGTTATTCACACAATAATTACAAAATCTGGAGAATAGCAAGTGTTAAAGCCAAAGATGCCACATCCAAAAAGATATAAGAAATTAAGGACAACCCTTGAATGCTTAAATATAATAGACCTGACTATTCCACAGATGATTTCTTCATAGATGACTCCAACACATTTCAGAACCAATATCAGAAATTGGCTCTAACCAAGAAAAACAAGAACAGTGGCTAGTTAATCTAAATACCAAACTATGTAATCACTGTTTAATCTCTTGCCACTTCTAATACTGTGACAAGTGTAATCTCATGTTCAACCCATCTCTTAGAATCTTATATCCGATCACCAAATTACTGGAGCCCAAGAAAGAAGAGAAATTATTCGCCAAAGACATGTTATTTTAAGAGCTAAATCAGACTACCAAAACAGAGCAATACCTTGCTTATTCCAATCTCTCAAAAAAATTAAATTTAAAATGGTACAGTGATGACAATAAAAGAATCTGTCCCAAAAGAAACCATGACACAGATGTTGGCTTTGACTTATGATACTTTGGACAATTACTCATAATAATAGCACCATATTTCCTAGTAAGTATAGATCTCAAAATAGCATTAGAAATCCCGATTAGTACCATAATACAAGTAGCATCTAGATCAAGCCTTGTAAAGAAAGAAATCAACATAAAAAGAGAAATTATTGATGCCAGATATATAAAAAACATCATCATAATACTACAGAACAATTTAAACAAACCCTACAAGATCAAATCCCATAAAAAGATTGCTCAAGCCATCTTCTTATCTTTAGTTCAAATACCTCAACTAGCCCCAGTTACCACTCAAGAAGAATTAGGTCTTACTGCCCAAAGAATTAATGAATTTGGCTCAAGTAGAAAAGAGAACATAATAGTCAATTTTATGGAGGAGGATAGTGACCAAGTAAAACTTATCTATACTGACACCATTATTTCCATTCCTCTTTATTAGCAGTACATTCTCAAAGTCAACTAAAGGATTCAGAACCAAGCACTAGTCTTTGAGGCCAATCTCAAGATCTGTTTACTAGCTGACATTACTAACCTGTATTTACCAGCCAAAGCTTATAAGCACTTCAGAATTCTTATTTACAACCCAACCAAAGACATTATCGAAATTCTTAAAGGAACTCTCATTGGTTTCATATCTCCAGATATTCAGAATCTAGAAAAACCTCAGCTCATTTCAGATTTTGTTCAATTGTTCTTGTTTTGTAACATTACCTCACAAGTATAGAACCTGCCAAAGAAAAGTTACTTGTTCATGTCAAAAGAAATTAATAAACTGAACTTGGGAAACCTGAGCTTTTTACAGCAAATACAACTTAAGATTCTATTAAACCAATACGCTGATGTTTTTGCCAGCAAAAATGAGTTTGGATGCACCAACATCATAAAACACCAGATTGACACCAGAGATGCTCGACCTATTAAGCAGCAAACTTACCGCATACTCCCATCTGGTGATAATTTGATTAAGCAGAAAGTACAATAAATGCTTGACAATGGACTGATTAAAGAATTATTAAGCCCTTGGTTTTCTCCAGTAGTCTTAGTTACAAAAAAGAACAGAAAGATACAATTCTGTGTGGATTACCAAAAATTAAATAGTGTTACTCAAGGAAATAGCTATCTCACTTCTTTTATCCAAGAAATTCTAGACAACTTAAAAAAAAAGAAATAGTTCTCATTACTAGATCCAGCCAGTAGATATTGACAAGTCAAAATAGACCCAAAAGACAAAGAAAAAACAGCATTCACCATCCGAGACAAAAATTTTGAATTCAATGTAATGCCCTTTGGACTTTGCAATGCTCCTGCTATCTTCCAGCATCTCATAGACATCGTGTATAAGGGAATCCTATGGAAATTAGTCATAGTTTACTTAGACAATACAAATGTGTTCTCAGAAATGTTTGACAAACATTTACTACACTTTTAACAAGTCTTCGAACATCTTTAAAATGCCAGACTAAAACTTAATCTCAACAAATGCTTCTTTGGGAAAACTGAGCTGAAATTTCTAGGACACATAATTGGCAAAGACAAAGTCAAACCCAATTCAGACAAGATCCAAAAAGTTAAAGATTTCCCAGCTCCTATTAATCTTCAAAAACTATGTAGATCCCTAGGATTAGCAAAATATTACTGATGGTTTGTCAAAGGTTTTTCAACCATCACAAAACCACTTCATTATTTGCTATTTAAGCACATATCACACTAATAAAAAGAGGAACAACAGAAAGCATTTGACTATCTCAAACAGTGGTTAATCACCTCTCTAGTATTGATTTACTTAGATTTCATCAAACATTTTATTGTTACTATGGATGCCTCAAAAAATACACTAGGAGCCATCTTATCTCAGATCAGACCAAACAAAAAGGAACATTCAATTACATATGCTAGCTATAGCACAAGTCCAGCGGAAAAAATATATAGTGCAACAGACTTGAAATGTCTTACCATTTATTGGGCAATACAAACTTGAAGACATTATTTAAGCCAATCATTCGACCTATATACTAATCATAAAGGATTAATCTGGCTACTCAATAACCCACAGCTGGAAGGAAAATATGTAAGATGAAGTACTTATCTGCAACAATTCCCACTCAAAGTTCATTACAAGGAAGAATCCAAAAACATCAATGCTGACAGTTTGTTGAGGATGCCACAAACCTAATCTCAGATCCATAGACACACTTACTTATCAGTGATTACATTAATACCTATCAACACTATGTTTTAAGGAGATTTTATTTCAACAGGAACAAAATACTATATGGAAACAAGCACAAAATTACTTTATTCAAAATGACCAACTCTATTATTGAAAACAACAAAACCACACCACCCTACAATGGTTGATTAAGGACAGTAAAAAAAAGCTATATTATATAGTATGCATTCTGACTCAACTGCAGGACACTTTAATAAAGATGCGACTCTGGAAAGAACAACAAATCTATACTATTGGCTTACGATATATAAAGATATCTTCAAATATGTTCTCAATTATGACTCATGCCAGTAAAGAGGAGAAGCCAAAATAATAGAACCATTTCGACCCATTCCAATTGAAAATCTATTTGACAGAATTGGGATCAATTTGGTTGGTTTTTTCTTAATTACATCTAAAGGAAATTATTAGATCACAATAGCCATAGACTACCTTACAAAATGGCCAGAAGCCAAAGCAATCCAAGTAGCTAATGCCAAAACAGTAGCCAAATTTATATACCAAGATTTAATATATAGACATAGATACCCAAAAGAATTGTTATCAGACCAAAGAACATATTTTGTTAATACTACGTTAACTGAATTGTGTCAACAATTTGGTATAAAATGATCTTTATTGTTACCATATTACCCACAAACAAATAGACTGGTAGAACAGTTTAACAGGACATTATGTGAAGCATTAGCAAAAATAAGTTATGAAAATAAATAAGAATGAGACTTATTCATATCTTCTGTACTCTTTGCATATTAAACATTAAAGCAAAATATGACACAGTTTACACTATTTGAATTAGTCTATAGAAAAAAAGCAATGCTACTTATTGAACAAGAAATAGCATCTTACTTAACAGAAACTATCAACAAAAAAAATTTTGAAGCTATTTTACACCAAAGAATGTACCAGCTAATAGAAACATTAGAAAACAATTATAGAACAGCAGCTGACAATATTAGTAATGCTCAAGAACAACAAAAAAAAAGACATGACAATTATCTATCTGAACAACCAATGGAATTTAAAATTGGAGACCAAATACTGTTACATCATACAAAAGTGGAGAAACAATAGAGTGAAAAGTTTGATCCAAAGTAGGATGGCTTATTTTACATACATGAAGCTTTAGGAAATGGAGCTTACAAATTATGATTGGAAGACAAGATTTTAAAAAAAGTAGCTTATGAGAATCAATTAAAAATTTATTATGTAAAACAATAGTCATCATCATCAGTACTTCAACTAGGAACACAAATTCCATTAATCAGATCAGAAGATATATCATAAAATCTGGAACCAATTATTGTCATCAAAATATAAGCAACACATAGCAAATTAAATTGAAAAATTCAAGTATATATACCACCCAGAAAATGATAAGAAAATAATAGAACCTTTTCAACATAGACTTTTTAGATCAAATTCTACAACTTTTGAAACAACTGTTTGATGCAATTTAACAATCTTCTACTTAAATAGAAATCACAATTGATAAAAAAGAGATACAATACAGAGATAGAAGCAAAAAAAGAGTGGACAGAAGTTCAACTAGAACTAAGCTGTCTCATCTCTACAAGCAAATCTCTCCCTACAAAAAAAAAAAAAAGGGATATGATATGGATAAAACTCAACACAGCTAAGAAGAAGAGGAAGGTAACAGAAATAGAACTGTGTTGAATGAGGATTGAGGAAATAAGAGAGAATCTGAACAGGCAAACATTAGAGTTGGTAACAGAAAAATGAACACCTGAAAATGTAAAGAAATAGAAAAAAAAACTTCCACTCATCTATTGGCTATTTAAAATTGAGTTACAATTAGGATTAAATAGCTCATATAAAGACTTTAACTGTTGAATGATCAACAAAAAAGCCTGCAAACAAGTAGAAAAATTTGTGGGAAGAAACAACTTAAACTTATACTACAAAGCAACATACTGACTATATTCAGCATTTAAATACTATTCAATGGTACTAGTAAACAAAACTTTGAAAACTATCACAGTTAACAACATAAAATAGATAACAAACACCCAATTTGAAGTTCAATAAAAAGCAATACTGAGGACAACATTCGAGTTCTTTATAAAAAACACAAACTTGGCTAAAATAGATGATTTTGCAGAAGCTCAATTTTAAAAGAGAAAGATAATATTACCCAAGTAGAAAAACCAAAAAGCTATGAAAAAACATGACAAAAAAACATGATAAGAAAAACGCAGTACAACTCAAAGTAACATAAGACAAATGTGAGCAATAGCTAGCAATAATGAGCAATAGCTAGCAATAACAAAACAATAGCTAGCAATAGTAAAGCAATTGAAAGCAATTCTATAAAACCAAAAGAATGTATAAAAGCAAGTAGTTATAGAAATTGAAAAGACAAGTTAGTTAGCAATCAATTTTACTTTGTATTATACTTATCATATATTTATAGTTCGAAATACAATAATTATCAAAAACCAAAAGATCCAATTTATTAATTCATGTTTTCCAATCTTACAGATTTTAATTGAAATAAAAATCAGTATTTCCTACTTTTGTTCCAGGACAGATGCCATTAGCATAAATGCCTCAAACCCTTAATGATTTAGACCAATTGCTCTTGATCACAACAATTGACAAAAACTAATTTTTTTCTTTTCTTTTTCTTTTCTTTTTTTATTTTATTTTCTTTCTTCTTTTGTTTGGAGTGGCAACATAGGAAAATTAACTGTCTTGAAATAGACTTTGTAATAGCCTGGTAAAAGAGGAAAGCTTTCTCTAAGTTTTGGATATTAACGTTATTTTGGTAGCTTACCAAAAGGGTGAAAAAACAATGTCAGACTCTAACAACTGTGTTTGTTAGCATGGAGAAGAAAGCTTACATTTACAGAAAATGTTGCAATCAATGAAAGACAAACTCTGTGTCTTATAACTAAAAAACTCAGTGAATAGACTTACATCTAGGAATAGATTTTCAGAAATTGATAACACTGATATTGCAGAAAAAGCAAACAACCTTGAAAAACCCAAAAATAGAGCACCAAACATTACCACCATACCTTATCCAGTTTACTTATAACAGTATTGTTACTGGTAATTTTGTTGGTCATTGGAGTAAATAACAAACCCGTAACTTGGTGCTTAAGACTGTTGTTGATGATGGAAATCTAAAGGTGTGTTTATCTGAAGGTTTTGGTTGAATCCTTTGTATAATGGACAGAGATTCAGTGATAATAGTTTTATTCATAGCTTTTCAAAACTGCAGTTTTGTCAATTTCTTTCTCAGCATAATGGCCGGTATTTCTCCTAGTAAGCTAACCTCAATCAAGTGTCCTATTCTTATTTCTGGGTCTTTTACCAGTACTATATCCTGACATCAGTACCCCGTGCATTAATCCTCAATAGAGTTAGTAATAACAACAATTAAGACAAGAAAATAAAAGAAATAACATAAAGAAATGAGCCAAAGCAATACACAAGTTAGTATCCCATCAATAGCTGTGATCAAGAGCTATTGGTCCAGTGTGGTTATGTATCAATGACTATCAACATAAAGTGTTGATAGTAAAGAGTGGATTTGGATGGTAAATAATTTATTTATTTATTATTTGTGAATGGAAGATTTCTAACTAACAGATTCTGTTTTTTCTACTTTTAATGCTACTGCTATATATACATAATTGATGTTCTATGAGATTGCTCACATTTCCGAGTGATGTGCTATGATTTCTTGAGCAATACTCATATTGCTGAGTAATGTGCTCTAATTTTCTAACATTGCTTCACATTGTTAAGCAATGTGCCATGTTTTTTGACATTGCTCCACATTGCTAAGCAATATGCTCATGTGCTAAGTACTATTCTCTCATTGGTCTGCTATTTTCTATATCTGTTTTCTTTTTATGAGTAATATTATCTCTTCCTTTTAATATTGAGCTCTGTCGAAATTTTCATTTTGAATTAATTCTAATACTTTTTTTTCAAGTATTGTTTGTTTGGCTCTGTTTTTCACTTTTTCTACTTGTGTATTGTTTATTCTTCCTTATTGGTTAATGGTTATGGTTTCCATGTCAGAGTGTAACAATATTTCTGGATAGTTCTAAAATATGTTGTGTAGTTGGTACATTGTTTTAACATGTAGTGTTGAATTAGTTTTCTTTTTGATAAATTTTTCAATTTGTTGTATCATGTCTTGGTTGAATATTCTTTTGGATTTGTCAATATACAACTCCTAAATATTCAACTTTCGACCTAACTGGTAATAGCAATATGATATTGGAAGTCATTCTGTCCATTGCTTTTAATTTTCTTTTGTAAGCTCTTCTGTTGGTGCCATAATAGATATTTTCCCAAAAGTATTCTTCATTTTTTCTATTAAGTTATTTGTCCAGTTTTTATTATTCTTTGGTAGCTGTTGATATGGTGTATTTTTTGTCTTTCTTTTTGTGTTTCAATAGTAAATTGTTTGGTTGTTAATAACAATTTCCATGTCTAACTGTTGTTGACTTAGTGCCTGGGACAGTTTTTGAGCTATGATGTGAATGTGATCTGGTATTTCCATTTTTCTTGGTTGTTTTTGTTATATGTACTGTGTCTTTATATTCTCTTTTGGTTGTTTAATTCAATGTGTTTGGTTCAATAACTATGATTGATTCCAGATCTCGTGGAATCTCATCTGGTTGAACTATTATCCTTTGTACTCCCAACTGTGGAATAGTATTGGTGGATGATGATACTATCTAGTAATATGGTTTTAGTCAATCACCATGTGCTGCTTTGGCTAAGATTTTGTTGTCCCATCTTAATTTATAAGCTCTATTTCCTAGAATTTCTTCTATGTAAAATAGTCCGTTCCATTTGGGGTCAAATTTTCTATTCCATTGTTTTTCTGCTTTGGTATAATGTAATAGTACTTTGTCTCCAATCTTGAATTCCACTGGTTTATCTGGTAGTTGGTTATCATGTCATTTTTTTTGCTTTTCTTGTGTCTTTTGAATATTATCAGCTGCTTTCTGTCATTTGTTTTCTAGTGTTTCCATTAAGTTATATGTTCTTTTCAACAATGTTTCTTGGAAATTATCTTCTGTTATTGGTTCAGCTGGATATGTATTGATCTCTATCTCAACTGGTAATGTTGCTGTTCTACTGTATATTAATTCAAATAGTGTTGTTTGTGTGGTATCTTGCTTCATTGTCTGATAAGCAAATAATACTGATGGTATAAGCAAATTTCATTCGTCCTGATTTTTTTGGTTGATTTTGGCAATTGTTTTACACAGTGTTCTATTAAATCTTTCAACTAAGCCATTCATTTGTGGATGGTATGGTAATGATAATGGTCTTTTTATTCCAAATCTCTGGCTTAATTCTGCTAATGTTCTGTTCACAAAGTGAGTTTCCTGATCTGATAATAGTTTTTTTGGATATTTATGTTGACAAATTAAATCTTGATGAACAAATTCGACAATGGATTCTGCATCTGCTCTTTGAATGGCTTTTGCTTCTGGCTATTTTGTGAGATAATTCATGACTACTGCAATATATCTGTTGCCTCTGTTGGTGATTGTTAATGATCTGACTAAGTCAATTCCGATATAGTCAAATAGTTGTCCCACTTTAATTGGTCTTAATGGTTTACTGGGTTTTGTTCCATCTCTTTTTTGACAAGCATCACAATTCTGAACATATTGAATGATATCCGGATATATTGATGGCCAATAATATTTTTTTCTGGTTCTTTCCATGATTGCTTCTTTATGAAAATGTTTTGCTATTGGATCTGAATGCATGTTGAATAATATTGTCTCTTTCTCTGGTTCTGTGATGACCCTTATTGGTTGATCTGGATTTCTTCTGTTTTTCTGGTAAAGTATATTTTTATAATTGATAAAATGTTTTAATTGTTGTTTGATATTATTTTGCTTATTTTGAGATAATTTCTTCTTGAACTGTTGAATATTTATATAATGTTGTAGTTGTTGATATTTTTGTATGTTCATCTTTTGTTATATTTTCGTTGGATTTGTTCTGGTTTTGTTATATTTTTATGTTGAGATGTTTTTAGATTTGTTTCATTCATGACAAACTGTTGGCATTTCTGTTGTTTTTTTCTTTTTTATAATGTATAGTGTAAGTATATGGTGATAGTGCTATTTTCTATCTTGATTGTCTTCTATCTTCAAATTCCTGTTTATGAAATGCTGTTAATTCTTTGTGATCTGTGTATACATCAAACTTCTGGCTCAAGTATTCACTCCATTTCATAACTGCCCAATAAATTGCTAAATGTTTTAATTCTGGTGTTCCATAATTTCTTTCAGCTGGAGTTAAACCTCAGCTGGCATATGTGACTGGATGTTCTCTTCCATCTGGTCCTCTCTGTGATAGTACTGCTCCCAATGCTTGGTCTGATACATTGGTGGTAATAATGAATGGTTTGTTGTGATTTGGATAGATCAGTACTGGAGCTTGTATAAGCTTTCTTCTCAAAATATCAAAAGCTTCTTGTTGTGCTTCTGTCCATTCATATTTCACATTTTTGGTTTGGAAATGATTGAGTGGTTGAGCTATCTTAAAAAAGTTTTTAATGAAGTGTCAATAATAGCCTGTAAATTCCAAGAATAATTTTAACTCTGTTACATTGGTTAATACTGGAAAGTTCTTGACTATCTCTATCTTTTTTGGATCCATTTTAATGCCATCTTTGCTTACTATGTGCCCTAAAAAGTTTAATTCTGTCTTGCCAAAGAAGCACTTATTGGCATTTAACTTTAGTCTTGCTTGTCATAGCCTTTCAAACACTTGTTGTAAATGATGCAAATGATCATTGAATGTTTTGGAGAACACATTGGTGTCATCTAAATAAACAACTACTGATTTCCACAACAAGCCAGTATATACTATTTCCATTAGCCATTGAAATATGGCTGGCGCATTTGTTAAGCCAAATGGCATCACTTCGAATTCAAAATTTTCCTCCCATGTTGTGAATGTGGTCTTTTCTTTGTCCACTAGATCTATGGCTACTTGCCAATAACTACTATCTAAATTCAATGTTGAGAACTATTTGTTTCTCCCAAAAGCATCAAATAATTCCTGAATCTGTAGAGTTGGATAGCTGTCTCCATGCATAACTTTATTAAGCTTCTTGTAGTCCATGCAAAAGTGAATTTTCCCATTCTTTTTCCAGACGAGTACTACTGGTAATGACCATGGGCTCATTGATGACTGAATTAGCCCATTGTCAAGCATCTGGTTGATTTCTTGATAAATGATCTTATGGCTGGCAGATGGTACTTTGTATGCTCATTGTTTTATTGGCATAATATTTCCAGTTTTGATCTGGTGTTAGATAATGTTAGTTCTGTCAAATTTATTCTCACTGGCAAAGATGTCATTGAACTTGTTGAGCAACATCTTCAGCTGCATGCATTGAAGTGAGTCTAGATTTTTCATGTTTATTTGTTCCAATTGTTCTGATTGGAGCAAATAACATTCATTTCGTCTATATATTGTTTGTAATGTGATGTCAACATATCCACAAAGCTGTGAAAAGTCTGGAATAGGGTTTGGTGGTTGGTTCTCTATTTTAGTAGTTAAATGTCCTATGATGGTTCCTTTTGGTATCTCTATAATCTTTTTGGTGTTGTTGTAAATGGAAATTTTGATATGGCTGTAGTTTCTAACTGGTATGTGAAGATTGATGAGTCCAATTTCTTCTGATTTACAACATGCTGCTTCTGTCTCAAAAATCTGGTTCTGATCCTTTACTTTCCTTTCTATGACTACCATATACTGGTCATATGGTAAAATGGAAATTGGTTGACTGGTGAAGATAATTTCTCTTTTGTCAATAATCTCTTTTTCCACCATATTAACTGGTATATCTACTCTACCCATTGATCCAAATCCCTGTATCCCTCTAGCTGTGATCCTTAATTCTTCCCTGTTTCCCACTGATATTAACTGAGCTATTTTGACCAAAGGCAGGAATATTGTCTATGCTATCTTTTTATTTGGCTCTATTACATAGGTCTTTTCTGAATCATTTTGTAGCATAACAATGATATTTCTCACATATCCTGCATCAATTATTCCTCCTCTGATGTTGATTCCTCTTTTTGCTAGACTACTTCTAGATGCTAATTGAACTATTGTGGTTGCTGAAATTTTCAGTGCTATTTTCAGATCAATACAAGTGTGCAAATATGGTTCCAATTTGATGGCATCTTTTCCAGAATATCTTAGATCAAATCCTGCATCAGTATTATGTACACACTCTGGCATAATACCTTCATTATTGTCACTGAACCACTTTAGTTCTTGCTCTTTGGTGAGATCAAGGAGTGCTATAAATGTTTTGGAGTTTAGATCTGAGTCCAAATCGCTGTTATCTTTGTTGCCATATTAAATGGAACTGGAACCAGTGTTTTTGTCGTCATCATTGTCAGAGTTTGAATTGAGATTAAAAATTGATTCCAATTCCAATGTGCAGCTGCTGATTAGTTCTTCTTTTTCTGGGATTGTATAGATCATGCAGATTGGTGGGTTGTAAATGAGGTCACACTTATTACAATATTGAAAGTCACATAGAATTAAACAGTGGTCACATAGTCGAGTGTTTAGCTGTGCTAGCCACTGCTCCTGCTCTTCTCTTGTGAGTGCCAATCTCTGGTAGTGCTCATGGAATTCCTCAGGATCATCCTTAATATCACCAAAGACATTAAATATTTGAACATACTTAGGTTCAAGTAGCAACAGAGGATTGTTTTTTATTTCTAGTAGTTCGCTGATTGTCATGTCTTCTGTTTTTGCACTTGCCATTCTCCAGAGTTCATGCTCATTGTGTGGGTATTCTTTCAATTATTACAATGCTCATTTTCAGACATCATCAATTGGTGTTTCCTTGCATACCCAGTTGTTAATTAGAATTATATACTGGCAGGTTTCATTGCACATTCCTCCATGCCCAGAAATGTTATTCCACATTTTTTCATCCAGGAGGGTCTCTTCACAAGCTAAACATAGGGTATTATCCCATTTTTCTATTCGTTTTGATCATCCAAAACATTCTAGAATGCATGCTTGGCAGTAGAATTTGGTTGCTGTTAAGTATTTTTTGTCATCACCACAGCATGCACCCAATTTCTTGTTACAATTGATGCATATAAGCTTTGATCGACAATAGTTAGAGGGTTGTGGTGGTGTATATTTATGAGAAATATAATTGTTGATTGATAGTAACTCTTTTTCCTTTGCTGTTCTCTTTCTATTCCCAGCTTGGTGTTGGTTCACTCTTATTATTGTCAGTTCAGTTCAGGTCATTAGTTTCTCAAATAAGTTCCTCTCTTTGCTTTCCTTTGGTGTTGTCATTCCACAAGAGTATTAGTGACAGTTCATTATGGTTGTTATTAGCCCACAAGACTTGATAGGCTTCCCAGATAGGTTTTTTCTCTTCTTTCTCAAACTCGATGAATGGTGCTGGTGTGTTAATGGTCTTGAAATAGCTGCACATGGCTGGTATGTATGTATGATGACCATTTTGGCTGAGTTAGAGCTCTTGCATTGTTCAATCAAGTATGGCATTTGTTTTAGTGAACTAGTTATTACCAACTAGTGCTTGATATTAAGTGGCTTCTATTACCAGAACTTTGATAGAGACTATGATGCTGTTGACTTCAAAAGGAAAGTCATCAATCTCATCAATAGAAATTTTGGTTGCTCTATCAGCTGTAATGATCTTTGTGCTGACAGCTCTGTCAACTCAGCAACCTAATTAATCCATAAGTTGTTTGGTAATTATACTGCCAGCTGATCCACTATCCAGGATCAGTTTGATATACTGACCATTGATTTTGGCATCAGTATACATTGTGGTTATTGGTTTGGTGTTCAGAATGGCTCTACTAAACAATAGAACTGACGTAATTTCCTCAAGTTCAAATTGGAATATGGCAGCAAGTGATTTGTCTTTAGTGCTGGTAGCTGGTAGAATGTTGTGAGTAAGTGGCTTCTGATTGGTTTCCTATTTGTTAAATGCCACATCTTTTGGGATAACCAGAAAACTTAAGTAATTCTAAGAACTTGGATTTTGGTTATATCCAGTTCTTGAATTCTACTGGCATAATCCTAATGATTGATTTGTTGAACTGGGAATCAGTTGGTGAACCACCATCGCCAATCTCCAGTTTTGGATTACTTTGGATCTGGAGTTTCTGGATGTTATTATAGCTGGGTTTTGTGACAGTGTTTGAATTAATTGTTGTGGTTAATAGACTATTTCTGGCTGTAGTTGATATATTACAGATGGCTGCAGTTGATATATTTGAGGTTGATATACTGGTGTTTGATAGATTGGCAGTGGCATCATTGGTAGGTAAGTAGATTGATATTGATTTTGATTCGAGTAATGATTCGAAGTTGAAAACCGGCAATTGGGATTCCAATATTGATTTTCCAATTGTGGATTACTATAAGCACAGCAATTGGCTCTAAGGTGACCTTGTTTACCACAGTTGTGGCAAATTCGCATTTCTTGTTGTCATGGCTGATTTGTTGATAATGATAAACATGACTGATTTTGGAAATGATTTCTGTTTTCTTAATTATTACGTTGTTGAAGAGGCTGATAAATTGGGTGATTGTCAGCTAAGTATCCCTTTAATTTCTGATTAATAGAATCACTAAATTGTTTTATTTTAGAATCCAAGTCAGATAATCTATTCATTACTAAATTTACAGCTTGGGCATAGTTGGCTTCTAACTTAGCAGCTTCAAAATCTCTAGCATGAGTAACTACAGTAGGAAGATCTATTGGATGTATCGGACATATTCGTTGGAATATGCTGCTATGTAAGTCTCTGATAAACTGATTTAAGATTTGTGGTACTGTAAAGTAATCAGCTTGGATAGCTTGGATTTGGTGCAGATTTCTGTGAAAGTGTCCCAAATAGGTGGTGACTGCTTCTGTGTCTCCTTGTTTTAGGGTGGTGAAAGTACTTGCCAGGTGGTTGATGCTGTTATTATCACTAAAATATCTTAGGAATTCTGTTTTAAATACATTAAAATTTTAGGGTTTCTGGACCAAGCTATGATACCATGAGTCAGCGGTATTCTTTAGGAAATATGGGATGACTTGCATTGTTTTTGTGTCATCCCAATTGTTTGCAGTGATGATTTTGGCAACATCATTGATCCATGCCTAGATGTCATTTTCTTTGCTGGTAAACTTTTCAAGTTTTGTAATTGGTGCAAAAGCCATTAGCGTGATTAGTTGCTGTTGTTGTATTGGTGGTTGAAGTGGTTGTTGTGGTTATTGAACCAGTTGCTGGATAAGTTGCTGTAGTGGTGGCTGTTGAAAGGATATTTGCTGCTATTGAATCAGTTCAATAATTGGTGTTACTCATAGAAATATAGAAAATATATTAGCATGATGATTAGCCAATTAGAAGTAGGCATAGTAAATGTGGAATTCCAGGATTTCTCTCAGGAATTGCAAGATTCTAGGAATTTCAGGATTCCCCGATGAGGAATCGCAGGATTCAAGAATTCCAGGATTCCTCTCAAAGAAATTGCAGGATTCCAGGAATTCCAAGATTCCTGTCGTGAAGAATTGGGGAATTGAGAAATTTCAATTATGTATATATAGCAGCAGAATTAGAAGCTGAAAAGACAGACCTCTTAGTTTAGATTTGATCTAAACAACCTTTCAGTTTCCAATTATCAAATAAATAATTATTTTATATCTCAATCCACTCTCCACTATTAACACTTCATGTTAATAGTAATTGATACTTAACCACACTGGAACAATAGCTCTTGATCATGGCTATTGACAGAATACTAACTTACCAAATTGCCTTGGCTTATTTTTTTTATTTCATTTTCTTTTCTTTCTTTCTTTTCTTTTCTTTCTTCATGTTGTTTTGTTGTTGTATACTAATTGATTAAGGATTAAAAGTGCTGAGTTATTGATGTCACGGATAGCCTGGTAAAAGACCCAGAAATAAGGGTAGATTAATATATATTATCTATTAGCTTACCAGAAGGGCACGACTGCCAGAATAAATCCGGCCACCAAGCTGAGAAAGAAATTGGGAAACAACTGACAACAGATGACGAATCATCACACTATTGAATCTCTGTCCATTATATAAAGGATTCCATCAAAATCTTCAGATACAACACTTTTAGAATATCATTGACAGAAATAGCTTTTGAGCACCAAGTTATAAGTTTGTTATTTGACTTGAGACTCCAAATAATCAACTATAACATTTGGTGCTCCCTATGAGGTATAATCTTACAGAGAACCAGCACTGACAACACCAAACCAAAAGTGGCAGAATCAGAAATAATAAGGACAAACCATTTAGGATTCACGAAATTCTTATTTCAACAGTATAGTTAGCAGCTAGGCCTAAACAACAACCATTACCCAGCAGAATTAGCTTTCAACTTCTATGTCAATGAAAGAATTACAGATTTCCTAGAAAGACCAGTTGACATTGAATCAGCAAGAGAAAATTTTTATTTGGAACTAATCCAACACACCAACTTACCAAGAAATCACAGCTTTGCACCCATCATCAGAGAAATCAACCAAGAAATTGAAAGATATACACAAAAGACATTCCTTATTACTTACCAGGACAAAGGCAAAGAAAAACTACAGACATCAGCAGTAACACCCAAAGGAATACAAATTCCTAATTAGAAGAAACAAAAAATGAAATCTCTAATATATTCATCATATCATCACACACCCAGAAATATCATCAACATCGCATCAGCAGACGCATCCACCAGTACAAAAACACCGCTAGCAAAAATCGCATTTCAGAGTAAACAAAAGAAAAACAAACTATTAGGAGCATATGGTGATTATTTTGAAGAATTTAAATCAAGATTGTCAACACCATCAGGATTTCAATCACTGCCTTATCAGCCAGATTTCAGAACTATTAGTCCTTGGGAAGTTACTGAATCAGAAGAAGAAGAAAATGAGGATTAGGAATTTAATTACCAAAACCTGATCTTAAAAGACCCAAACATTCAAACTCAGCAATATTTAGAAAATTTGAAAATCAAAACTCCAAATATTCGAACCCCGCCAAATCAAAAAAATCAAAACTCTGAGTTAATTTATCAGCAAAACCTACCTCCAGTTATTGTCATTGATCAACTACCAATTGAGCCAATCAGTGAGCCAATTCAACCACCTTAAGTACCACTCCAACAACTGTTACCTCTTCAACAACCACTTCAATAGCCACCACAACCACCCAACTTAGATCCAATGGCCTATGCACCAATCACAAAACTTGACAACTTTACTGGCAAAGAAGATGATGCTCAAGTATGGCTGAATGATGTAGAAAAGGCCATCACAGCCAATGGATGGAATGACACCCGAGCAATGCAAGCCATTCTCTACTTTTTCAAGGATACCGCCAATTCATGATACCAGAGCTTGATTAATAAACCACAAGATTTCAATGCCTTTAAAGTGGAATTTCTAAGATACTTCAGCAACAATAACAGCATCAATCGCCTAGTCAATACGTTTACCACCATGAAACAAGGAGAAACTGAAGCAGTCACCACTTACCTGGGACGCTTTCATCAAAATCTGTGCCAAATTCAAGCAATTGATGCCAACTATTTCACAGCACCACAGATCCTCAACCAGTTTATCCGTGGTCTGCGCAGCAGTATCCTGCAACATGTATGTCCATTGCATTCAGGCACATTTCAAGACGCAGTCACATGCGCCAGAGATTTTGAATCTGCTGAGTCAGAGGCCAACCATGTCCAAGCCATTAATCTAGTAATGAACAGATCATCTGAATTGGATTCCAAATTGGAGAAGTTCAGTGAATTAATTAATAAAAGATTAGAAAGATACTTAGCTGACAATCATGGCATTTATCAGCCTCCACAATGACACAATAATCAAGAAAACTCTAATTGTGGCCAAAATCAACCATGTTCATCTTCATCAACCAATCAACAGTGGCAACAGAAAACGTGTATCTGCTACTATTGTGATAAACAAAGACATATTCAAATCAACTGCTGCCAGCGGTTAAATAACCAATGATTAGGAAATCAATATCAAAACCCCGATTGCTGGTTTTCAACTCTGAATCATCAATCAAATGCCACACAGTATCAACACTTACTTCATTATGCACCAATGATGCAGCAATCAATTTATCAACCACCAGTATATCAAGCCTCAATTTATCAACCAATAGTCCCAATTTATCAGCCACAGCCACAGGTAATATATCAACCACAACCACCAACAATCTATCAACTCCAAATGATTCAGACCCTGCCACAAAACTTACCTGCCAGCGGAGTCCAAAGACCGAGAATCACACAGCAAAACTGAAGATTGTCGATGGTAGTTCATCAGCCAATCCCCAGCTCCTCCAATCAAACAGGATCTCATCAACAGAATTTAGGTGCTGGTCATCCCCAAAACCTGAATTCCCAGGACTATTTAAGTCTCCTGGTTACCCCAAAAGATGCCTCACTCAGCAATCAGGAACTCACCCAAAAACAACAAACACTTACCAGCAATATTTCACTAGCAACAGTCACCAATAACAAATCACTAGCCGCCATCTTCCCATTTGAGATCAAAGAGCCGTCAAGTACCCCATTATTTAGTGGAGCCACTCTCAATGAAAAACTCATCACTGCAATGTACACAGATGCTAAAGTTGATGATCAATCCATCAAATTGATCCTTGATAGTGGTTCAGCAGGCAGTATCATCACATGACAACTCATAAACCAATTAAGTTGCCAAGTTAATCGAGCTGCCAGTGCCAAAATCATCACAGCCAATGGAGTGACCAAAACTCCAATCGGCAAAATTGATGACTTTCCTTTCGAAGTCAATAGCATTATGACTCCCATTAAAGTTTTAGTGATGGAAGCCATTTAATATCAAGCTTTAGTTGGTAATGACTGGCTGTCCAAAGTCAATGCAACATTAGACTGGAACACTCAGGAACTCTAACTAACATATCAGGGCTGACACATACATGTACCAGCTACATGTGGCCATTTTAAGACTCCTCCAAGAGAAAAACTATTGATCAAACTGGAGGAGGAAAAAGAAAAACCTACCTGGGAAGCTTACCAAGTCTCTTGGGCCGACGCCGACCACAACAAACTACCACCCGTACTCTCATGGGATAACAAAAGAAAGAGAAAAGAAGAAGAAGAACTTACTTGGAGAACAAACCAAGAATCATGGAGTGATGATGGCCAAAGTGAACCAGCCACTGAATGGGATTGAGAAGAAAAAGAAAAAGGAAAGGAACACAAAGGAGAACCAAAACAAACCACTTCCTTCACTTATATTCCATACTCAACACAACCTCAAAATATTTACCATTGACCCAAACTCGTATGTGTTAGTTGTGGTAAGAAACTGTCAACAATGGGCACATGCTGTAGTAAAGATGAAGAATAGATGACAGCAACCAAGTACTACTGTCACCCATGCATTCTTGAACGTAATGGATGACCACCAAAAATAGGAAAATGGGACGGTACCTTGTGTTTAGCTTGTGGAGAGACTCTGCTAGATGAAGAGATGTGGAATGACATCCCAGAATATAAAGAAATGTGCGATGTGTTGTGTCAATACATGATTCTAATAAGTGACTGGGTAAAAAAAAGAACACCAATAGAAGCAGTCTGGAGAAGAGCTGTGCAGTGACTGGACAGTTGTCCACATGACAATAACAAAATTTGGAGAATGGCAATTGCCAAAATAGAAGGAGTGACACCTGAAGAGATCAGAGAAATCAAAAACAACTCACCAAAACCCATTGAGCTTGACTGGGATGCAAAGCCAGTCATAAATTTTCTGGAACCAGAAGAGTTTCATGAACACTACCAAAACTTGGCACCCACTAAAGAAGAGCAAAAACAACAGCTAGCACAGTTGAATACAAGACTGTGTCACTATTGTTTAATTCCCAGTGACTTTGAATATTGTGATGATTGTGACCTCATTTACAATCCACCATCATGCATGATCTACACGATCCCCGAAGAGGAAGAACCAATCAGCAGCTGCACATCAAAGTTGGAATCACTGCTCAATCCTGATTCAAACCCCAACAATAATGACGACGAAAATAACAGTTCCAGCTCTGTTCAAAATGGCAATAACAATGACAATAATATCAACTCAGATTCAAACTCTGACTCAAACTATGAACAATATATCGCACTTTCTGACCTCACCAAGGAACAAGAACTGAAATGGTTCAGTGATAATAATGAAGGTATTATGTCAGAACATGCACACGATAATGATGCAAGATTTAATTTGAGATATCCGGAAACAGAAGTCATCAAATTAGAACCACATACACACACCTGCATCAATTTGAAAATAGCACTGGAAATTCCAGCAACAACAATGGTCCAATTAGCATCTAGGAGTAGTTTAGCAAAAAAAAAGATTAATATAAGAGGAGGAATAATTGATATGGGATATATAGAAAATATCATCACTATGCTACAAAACAACTCAGAAAAGGCCTATATAATAGAGCCAAACAAAAAGATAGTACAGGCAATATTCTTACTATTGGTTAAGATAGCTCAGTTAGTACCAGTGAGAAATAGGAAAGAGTTAGGAATAACAGCAAGAGGGATATAGAGATTTGGATCAACGGGTAGAATAGATGTATCAGTTAATATGGCAGAGGAAGAAATTGTTGGCCAAGAAGAAATTATCTCAACTGGTCAAGCTATTTCTATTCCATCATATAGCCAGTATATGTTAGCAATAGAAAGGAAAAAAAAGGAACAAGAACAGATTTTTAAAGCTGAAGCAAACCTTTGTGAATCAGGAGAGATTGGACTGATCAATCTCCACATACCAGCCAAAAGCTATAGCCACATAAAAATTCTCATCTACAACAACACTGGCAATGTCATCAACATACCAGAAGAAACCACCATTGGATATTTAACCACAGAAATAGAAGACCAACCACCAAACCTCATTCCAGACTTTCCACAACTTTGTGGATATGTCAACATCACATCACAAACAATCTATGAACAAGACAAATGTTATTTGCTTTAACCAGAACAATTGGAACAAATAAACATGGGAAACTTAGATCTACTCCAATGTATGCAGCTCAAGATGTTGTTCAACAATTTTAACAACATTTTTGCCAGCGAAAATGAGTTTGGCCGAACTGACATCATCTAGCATCAGATCAAAACTAGAGATGCAATGCCAATCAAACAAAGAGCATACAGAATGCTGCCAGCCAGCCACAAAATCATTTGTTAAGAGATAAACCAAATGCTTGACAATAGATTAATTCAACCATCAATGAGCCCATGGTCATCATCAGTGGTACTGGTCCATAAAAAGAATGGGAAAATCTGATTTTGTGTGGACTACAGGAAACTCAACAGTGTAACTCGTGGAGACAGCTATCCAACTCCACGAATACAGAAATTATTTGACGCTTTCAGTGGAAACAAATGGTTCTCAACATTAGACTTGGATAGTGGTTATTGGCAAGTAGCCATGAATTCAGCTAACAAAGAGAAGACAGCATTCACCACTAGAGAAGGGAATTTCAAATTTGAAGTGATGCTATTTGGCTTAATCAACACTCCAGCCACTTTCCAACAGCTAATAGAAATTGTTTATACTGGCTTATTATGAAAATCAGTAGTTGTATACTTGAATGACACCAATGTATTCTCAAAAACATTTGATGATCATCTTTATCATCTTCAACAAGTGTTCAAAAGGCTAAGAAGAACAGAACTAAAGTTAAATGCAACAAAGTGCTTTTTCGGCAAGACAAAACTAAAATTTTTGGGACACATAGTAAAGACAGCATCAAAATGGATCCAAAGAAAATAGAGATAGTAAAGAACTTTCTAGTACCAACCAATGTAACTGAATTGAAATCATTCTTGGGATTCGCAAGCTATTATTGACACTTTATAAAGAACTTTTCAAAGATAGCTTAACTGCTCAATAATCTGCAAACCAAGAATACCAAATATGAATGGACAAAAAGTCAACAAGAAGCTTTTGATATTCTGAAAAGAAAGCTCATCTAAGCTCCAGTACTGATCTATCCAGATCACAACAAACCATTCATCATCACCACTGATGCATCCAGCCAAGCATTGAGAGCAGTACTATCTTAGAAAGGACCAGACGGCAGAGAACATCCAGTAGCATATGCCAACCAAAGTCTAACACCAGCCGAAAAGAACTATGGAACACCAGAACAAGAACACTTAGCAATCTATTGGGCAGTTATAAAGTGAAACAAATACTTGAGCCAAAAGTTTAATATATACACAGATTATAAAGGATTAACATCACTTCAAAAGCAAGAATGTAATAATGGCCACCAATCCAGATGGAAAATGGCACTCTCACAATATACTTATACTATACACTATAAGGAAGGAAAAGACAATGGAAATGCTGATGGTTTGTCATAAATAAAACAAATCTAAAAACATTTCAAAACCCAAAAATATAACAAAAACCAAAACAATACCAACGGAAAATACAACAAAAGATGAACATACAAAAATATCAACAACTTCAACATTATATAACCACTCAACAGTTCAAGGAGAATTTATCTCAAACGGAACGAAAAAGTATCAAACAACAATCAAAATATTTTATCACTTACCAAAATATACTTTATCAGAAAAATAGAAGGGATCCAGATCAACCAACCAGAGTAATTACAAAGCCAGAAAAAGAGACCATATTATTCAACATGCACTCAAATCCAACAGCAAGACATTTTTATAAAAAAGCAATCATAGAAAGAACCAGAAAGAGATACTATTGGCCATCAATGTACCCAGACATTATTCAATATGTTCAAAATTGTGATGTTTGTCAGTGAAGAGGAGGAACAAGACCCAGTGAACCATTAAGACCAATCAAAGTGGGACAATCATTCGACTGGATTGAAATTGATTTAGTTAAACCATTAACAATTACCAGCAAAGAAAACAGATATATAGCAGTAGCCATAGACTATCTTACTAAATGGCCAGAGGCAAAAGCAATTTAAAGAGCGGATGCAGAATTCATTGCCAAATTCATTCATCAAGATTTAATTTGTCGACATGAATGTTCAAAGAAATTATTATCAGACCAAGGAACTCATTTTGTGAACAGAACATTAACAGAATTGAGCCAAAGATTCGGAATTAAGAGACCACTATCATTACCATACCATTCACAAACCAACAGATTAGTCAACAAAACATTGTGTAAAGCAATTGCCAAACTCAGCCAAGAAAACCAGAACGAATGGAATTTGTTCATACCATCAATATTATTTGCTTATTGAACAATGAAACAAGATACTACACAAGCAACACCATTTGAATTAGTATACGGTAGAACAGCAACATTACCAGTAGAGAGAGAAATTAATACATATCCAGCTGAACCAATAACAAAAAAGAATTTTCAAGAAACATTGCTGAGAAAAACATATGACTTAATAGAAACATTGGAAAACAAACAAAGAAGAGCAGCTGATAATATTCAAAAGTCACAAGAAAAACAGAAAAAAAGACACAATAGTCAACTACTAGACAAACCAGTTGAATTCAAGATTGGAGACAAAGTACTCTTACATTGTACCAAAGCAAAAAAACAATGGAGTGGAAAATTTGACCCTAAATGAGATGAATCATTTCACATAGAAGAAATTCTAGGGAATGGAGCTTACAAATTAAGACTGAATAACAAAATTTTAACCAAAGCAGCACATGGAGATTGACTAAAACCATACCACAACATCACACTACCATCTACCAGTAATATTTCACAATTAGGAGTACAGAGAATACTAGTCCAACCAGATCAGATTCCATGAGATCTGGAACCAATCGTTATTATTGACAACAACATGTTAAATTGATCCATCAAAAGAATATATAAAGACACAGTAGACATGATAGAAAATATCAGAAAAATGGAAATTATAGACAATATTTACTCACTAGCACAACAACTTTTTCAATTGATCCAACACCAGGAAATGGAGATTACAATTAATCAACAAACCATTCGATATCAAGATACTAGAAAGACATTGCAACCCAGAACACAGAAGAAAACTGAAAATACTGTGGACAAAATCATTGCAAAAGTAAAATTAGCAATAAGAAAGTCAACAAAAGAGTCACTATATTAAGAGTTGACTAAAGAAACTTGGAAGTAGTGGATACAACAATTTCCACAAAACTATTGTTATTTTTACTTAGAACAACACGTAAATATCCAGAATCTATATACGAATAAAACAAAGCAATTATTCGACAAAAAAATACTACAACAATTAGAACATTTTGTGGGAAAGAACAACTTATCCACACAGGCCTGAGCTATATACCGAATACACACAGCATTTCAGGATAGACCAGAAATATTACTCAACAAAGCAATAGATATGGTTACCAGTAATCAATTGGAAAAGATCACCAATGCTCAATTTGAAGAATTACAGACCCAAATAACACAAGTAATTCTCGAAAATGAAATCCAGAAAATACTTTAAGAGGGGGAATTAAACAAGTTGGATTTTAACAGAGCTCAATATTAAAAGGAGAGAATAATGTTACTCATAGAAATATAGAAAATATATTAGCATGATGATTAGCCAATCAGAAGTAGGTATAGTAAATGTGGAATTCCAGGATTCCTCTCAGGAATTGCAGGATTCCAAGAATTTCAGGATTCTTTGACGAGGAATCGCAGGATTCCAGAATTTCAGGATTCCTCTCAAAGAAATTGCAGGATTTCAGGAATTCTAGAATTCCTGTCATGAAAAATCAAGGAATTGAAGAATTTCAATTATGTATATATAACAGCAGGATTAGAAGCTGAAAAGACAGATCTCTCAGTTTAGATTTGATCTAAGCAACCTTCCAGTTCTCAATTATCAAATAAATAATTATTTTATATCTCAATCTACTCTCCACTATCAACACTTTATGTTGATAGTAATTGATATTTAACCATACTGGAATAATAGCTCTTGATCACAGCTATTGACCAGATACTAACTTACCAAATTGCCTTGGCTTATTTTTTTTATTTCATTTTTTTTTTATTTCTTTTTTTTTCTTTCTTCATGTTGTTTTGTTGTTGTATACTAATTGATTAAGAATTAAAAGCGCTGAGTTATTGATGTCATGTATAGCCTAGTAAAAGACCCAGAAATAAGGGTAGATTAATATATATTATCTGTTAGCTTATCAGAAGAGCACAACTACTAGAATAAATCTGGCCATCAAGCTGAGAAAGAAATTGGGAAACAACTGACAACAGACAACGAATTGCCACATTATTGAATCTCTGTCTATTATATAAAAAACTTCATCAAAATTTTCAGATACAACACTTTCAGAATATTATTGACGAAAATAGCTTTTGAGCACCAAGTTATGGGCTTGTTATTTGACTTGAGACTCCAAATAATCAACTGTAACATCAGTTTAATTGGTGGCTGATTGATGACAATATTTGGAGGTAAGTTTTGTTGATTAATTAAGTCAGGGTTTCGGTTGTTCTGATTTGGCAGAGTTTCAATTTCTGGATTTTTTAGATTTTGATCTTGCTGAGTCTGAAAATTTAGGGTTTCTATATCCAGGTTCTCAGTAATCGGGTTTTGATAAGTGAATTCTTAATTTTCAGATTCTTTTTCCTCTTTTTCTTCTTGTTCTTTTTCCGATTCAGTTGATTTCCATGGATCAGTAATTCTGAAGTCTGGTTAAGGTGGTAATGATTGAACTCCTGACGGCATTGGTGATCTCAATTTGAATCCCTTGAAGTATGCATCATATGGTTCTAATAGATTTTCATTCCTTTGTTTACTTTGGAATGGAAATCATCCAAATGTTGATGTTGCATTTGATGTAAACACGTCTGCTAATGCGATATTGATGGTGTTTCTAGGAGTATAATAATATGATGGATTTGTAAGTGATTCAATTTTGTGTTTCTTTTAAGTGGGTGGTTGGATCTGTTGAGGTGTTACTGCTAGTGTTTGTAATTTTTCTTTGCCTTTACTTGCATAAGTAATTGGGTATCTTTGTTGTATATGATGTTCAATTTCCTTATTAATCTCAGTAATAATGGATGCAAAGTTATGATTTGTTGGTAAGCTGGTGTTTTGGATTAATTCATGATAAAAAGTTTCTCTTGCTGATTCAGTGTTTACTGGTGTTCCTAACAAATAAGCAATTTTTTTGTTGACATAGAAATTGAAGACTGATTCTGCTGATATCTGATTGTGATTTAATCCCAAGTGTTAATAATAGTGTTAAAATAAGAATTTTGCGAATCTTAAATGGTTTGCTTCTATACTTTCTGATTCTGCTACTGTTGATTTATTTGTTAGTACTGGTTCTCTGTAGGATTATACCTCACAGAGAGCACCAAATGTTACTGGTGGTTTTGTTGGTTGTTGGAATAAATAACAAACCCGTAACTTGGTGCTCAAGGCTGTTGTTGATGATAGAAATCTGAAGGTGTGTTTATTTAAAGGTTTTAGTTGAGTCTTTTGTATAATGGACAGAGATTCAGTAGTAATAGTTTTATCTGTAGCTTTCCAAAACCGCAGTTTCATCAATTTTTTTCTCAGCATGATGACTGGTGTTTCTCATGGTAAGTTAACCTCAATCAAATGTCCTACTCTTATTTCTAGGTCTTTTATCAGTACTATATCTTGACATCAGTACTCTGCACATTAATTCTTAACAAAGTTAGTAATAACAACAATTAAGACAAGAAAATAAAAGAAATAATATAAAAAAATGAGCCAAAACAATGTGCAAGTTAGTATCTCATCAATAGCTGTAATCAAAAGCTATTGGTCCAGTGTGGTTACATATAAATAACTATTAACATAAAGTGTTGATAGTGGAAAGTGGATTTGGATGGTGAATAATTTATTTATTTATTATTTGTGAATGAAAGATTTCTAACTAACAGATTCTGCTTTTTCTATTTCTAATGCTACTGCTATATATACATAATTGATGTTCTATAAGATTGCTCACATTTCTGAGCGATGTGCTATGATTTCTTGAGCAATGCTTATATTGCTGAGCAATGTGCTCTAATTTTCTAACATCACTCCATATTGCTGAACAATGTGCCATGTTTTCTGATATTGCTCCACATTGCTGAACAATATGCCATAATTTCTGATATTGCTCCACATTGTTGAGCAATATGCTCACGTGCTAAGTACTATTCTCTCATTGGTCTGCTATTTTCTATATCTGTTTTCTTTTTATGAGTAACAGCATCTTCTGAAATAACCAGAAGACTTAAATAGTTTTAGAAATTTGGGTTTTAGTTGTATCTAGTACTCAAACTCTACTGGCAGAATTCTGATAACTGACTTAATGAACTGGAAATTGATTGGTACATTATTATCATTGATCTCTAATTTTGCTGTGTATATATAATTCTTGGCTTTTGGTTTTCAGATAATATTTGAGCTGAGTTTTGTGGTAGTATTAGAATAAGTTGGATTTGATAAATTACTTGTGGCTGCAATTGATAAATAACTAGAGCTGAAGTTTAATAGATTGAAGATGTATATATTAGTTGTTATATCATTAGTGTGTAATAAGATTGATATTGATCTTGATCTGGGAAATAATTCAGAGTTTAAAACTGACAATTGGGGTTTTGATACTGGTTTCTTGATCATTAATTATTGACTTTGATGTGACAATTTATTTTTATATAGCCTTGTTTTTCACAATTGTAGCAAATATGTGTTTCTGATTGCCATAGTTGATTTGCTACTGATAATAGATGTGATTGATTTTGGAATTGATTTGTGTTTTTCTGCTTTTTATGATGTTATAGTAGTTAATAGATTACTTGATTGTTGTTGTTAGCTAAGTATCTTTCTAATTTCTGGTTGATTAACTTACTGAATTGTCTCAGTTTAGAATCCAATTTAGATAATTTATTTATTACTAAGTTTATGGCTTGGACATGGTTGGCTTTTAATTTAGCTGATTCAAAGTCTCTGGTGTGATTAACTATGGCTTAAAGTGTATTTGGATGCATTGGATATACTTATTACAATAAACTGCTACATAAGCCTCAGATAAATTAATTCAAGATTTGTGGTACTGTAAAATAATTAGCTTTAATTGCCTGAATTTGGCACAGATTTTTGTAAAAACATCCTAAGTAAGTGGTGACTGCTTTAGTATCTTCTTGCTTGATAGTAGTGAAGCTAGTAATTAAGTGATTGATGCTGTTATAATTGCTAAAATATTGTAGAAACATGATTTTGAACATATTAAAATCTTGTGGTTTGTTTACAAGATTTTGGTATCATGAATTAGCTATATCTTAGAGAAAATATGGAATTGCTTGAAAAGCTTTAGCATTATTCCAGTTATTGGCTGTAATTGCTTTGGCAACATTATTTAATCATGCTTGGATGTTATCCTTTTTGTTGATAAATTTTTTGATTTTGGTAATTGGTGCATAGGCCATTTGTTGTGGTGGTTGCTGAGGTTGTAGTGGTTGTTAGTAAGTAATTATTGGTGCAATAGGTGGATAATCTATTACAATTACTGGAGGTAAGTTCTGAGGAACAATAGGAGCTGGGTTTAGATTGTTCAGGTTTTGCTGAGTTTGAACAATTGGAGTTTCAATTTTTGGGTTTTTTGAGATTGAATTTTAATTATTAACTTCCCAATTGCTATTTCTTTCTTTTTCAAATTTGGTTATTTTCTAAAGACTGGTAGTTCTGAAATCTGGTTATGGTAATGATAATTGATGTTCTGATGGCATTGTTGGTCATGAATTAAATTCTTCAAAATATTCACTGTAGGTTCTTAATAATTTAGCTTTTTTCTGTTTATTTTGAAATAGAATTTTGGCTAATAGTGTTTTTGTGTTTAATGTGGACATTCTTGCTGCTATAATGTTAATGGTATTTCTTGGGATGTAGTAATATGATGAATTTATTGGTGATTTAACTTTTGGTTTCTTTTAAGTAGGTAGGTATATTGGTTTTGGTGTTCTTGTTGATGTTTGTAATCTTCTTTTTTCTTTGTTTACAAAAGGAATAGGAAATTTCTGTTTGGTGTATTTTTTAATTTCTTTGTTTATTTTTGTGATTAGTGATATAAATAAATGATTCTATGGCAGTATAATGCTTTAGAGTAGTTTACTGAAAAAATTGTTGAAAATGAATTCTGGATTTCCTTGACCTTCCAAATAGTATACAATTCTTTTGTTAATGTAACAATTAAAAGCTGATTCTACTGGCCAATTATTATTTGTCAATCCAAAATAAGAGTAATAATATTGAAATAAGGCTTTTATAAATCCCAAGTGGTTTGTTCCTATTATTTTTGATTCTGCTATAATTTTGATAGTTGTTGTTAGTACTAGTTTTCTGTTGGATTATACCTTATAAGAAGCACTAAATATTACAAGTGATTATTTGGTATCTAGAAACAAATAACAAATTTGTAACTTAGTGTTCAATAGTTAATGCAGGTTGGTAATTTCTAAAGATTTTCATATCTAAAGGTTTTGGTAGAGTTCTTTATATAATAGACAGAGATTTAGTAGTGGTTTTTAGTAGTCTCCCAGAATCGCAATTCCATCAATTCTTTTCTCAGTTTGGTGGCTGGCAATTTTTTAATAAGTAATCTTTAAATTCAAGTATTTACTCTTTTATAGGAGTCTTTTATCAAGCAATCCTTGACATCAATAACTCAGTGCTTAATTCTTAACCAATTAGTATACAACAAACAAAATAAATAAATAAATAAAATCAAAACATAAAAGAATTAGACCAAAACAATTTAAAATTTAGTATCCTATCAATAGTTATAATCAAAAACTATTGGTTCAGTGTAGCTAAGTATTGGTATTTATCAACATGAGCTGTTGATAAAAAAAAGATAGATTGTGATAGTAACAAGTATTTTATTAATATTGGATATATTTATTTCAAGTTATAAAATACTATTATATGAAAAGATAAATAGAAATTTGAAACTGAAGATTCTAAACTTAAGATTCTGTTTTTTCTGTTTCTAATACTACTATTATATATCCATAAATTTTATTGTATAAGATTCCTTGAATTTCTCAATTTTTTAGCCAGAAATTCTGAAATTTCTGGAATTCTGTAATTCTTTGAGAAAAATTCTGGAATTCTGAAATTCTGAAATTCTGTAATTCCTTTAAGGAATCTTAGAATTCCACTTTTACTATGTTTTATTCTGATTGGCTAATTATATACTAATATATAATTCCTATGTTTTATAAGTAATACTATAGCAATTGGTAAGCTATTGATAAGCAAGAATGCTTTTTTTACCTTTTGATTAATAAAAATAGCCACAGTTTTATTATTATTTATAAAAATGTTATTAATATTAAAAAATTTATTCATTATATTCAAGATGTACTGGATTGCAGTTTGGTTACTATTGTTACAAGTGATTATTTAAAATCTCAAAGCAAATAACAAATCCATAACTTGGTGCTCAATTAATATAATGATGTCGATTACTGAAAGTGGTTTGTATCTGAAGGTTTTGGTTGAATTCTTTGTATAATAGACAGAAATTCGATAGTTGTTTTCAGTAGCCTCCCAAAATTGCAATTCCATCAATTTTTTTCTCGGCTTGGTGGCCAGCAATCTTCTGATAAGTAATCCATAATTCTTTTACGTGCTCTATCCACTCGTAGAGATCTTTTACTAGGCAATTCTTAATGTCAATAATTCAGCACTTAATTTTTAATCAATTTAGTAAACAACAAAAAAAATAACAATAGAAAATAACAGAAAACAAAAAAAAATAAAGAAAATAAGCCAAGGCAATTTTGCAAGTTAGTATCCCATCAATAGCCATGATCAAAAGCTATTGTTCTAGTGTTGTTAAATATGAATTACTATCAACATGAAGTGTTGATAGTGAAAAGTAGATTGAAATAGTGAATAATTATTTATTGATATTTGTGATGTAGAAGATTGTTTAGATCAGATCTAAACTAAAAGGTCTGTCTTTTCTACTTTTAACATTACTGCTATATATACATAATTGAGATTCCTCAATTCCTCAATTTTTCACATCAGAAATCTTGAAATTCCTGGAATCCTGCAATTTCTTTTGAAAAAAATCCTGGAATTCTAAAATTCTGCGATTCCTTGTACGAGAATCCTAAAATTTCTGGAATCCTGCAATTTTTTTTGAGAAGAATCCTGGAATTTCACATTTACTACAGCTACTTCTGATTGGCTAATTTTATATGCTAATATACTTCCTATATTTTATGAGTAACATTATTCTCTCTTTTTAATATTAAGCTCCATTAAAATTTTTCAAATCTCCTAACTCCAATTCTCTATTCTTGAGTATTTTTTAAACTTCTTTTTCAAAAATTACTTGAGTTATTTTGTTCTGTAACTCTTCAAATTAGGTGTTGGTTATTTTTCCCATTTGGTTAACTGTGATAAAGTTCATTTCTGAATTAAGTAAGATTTTCAGTCTGTCTTAAAATCCAGTATGTAGCTAATAGATGGCTCTTACTTGTATAGTCAAATTGTTCTTTTCCACAAATTATTTCAGTTATTGCAGTATTGTTGTGTTGAATAATTATTTTGTTTTATCCATGTATAAGTTTTAAATATTCAAGTGTCATCCCAAGTGGAAATAACAAAAGTTTCTTGGAAATTCGTGTATCCACTATTTTCAAGTTTCTTTGGTTAATTCTTGATATGTGGTAACACTTGTTGATTCTTTTATTGCTAATTTTATTTTTAGAACTATTTTGTTGATAGTGTTTTCTGTTTTTCTTTAACTTTTGTTTTTGGGTATCTTTCTGGTATCTCAGTATCAAATGGTTTGTTAATTAATAGTAATTTCTATATTCTATTGTTGAATCAATTGAAAGAGTTGTTGTGTTAGTAAGTAGATGTTATCAATGATTTCCATTTTTCTGAAGTCTTCCATTGTGTCTATCATGTCTTTATATACTCTTTTTATTGTTCAATTTTACGCACTTGGTCCAATAATTATGATTGGTTCCAGATCTCATGAAATTTTATCTGGTTGGACTAGTATTCTCTGTACTCCTAATTGTGGAATATTATTGGTAAATGGTGACACTATATAGTGATATGATTTCAGTCAATTACCATGTGCTGCTTTGGCTAAAATTTTGTTGTTACATCTTAATTTATAAGTTCTATTTCCAAGAATTTCTTCTATGTGAAATGGTCTATTTCATTTGGGGTCAAATTTTCCACTCTATTGTTTTTTCACTTTGGTATGATGTAAAAGTACTTTGTCTTTAATTCTGAATTCAACTGGTTTATCTGGTAGTTAGTTATCATGTCTTTTTTTTTGTTTTTCTTGTGACTTTTGAATGTTATCAGCTGCTCTTCACCATTTGTTTTCTAGTGTCTCCATTAAGTCATATGTTTTTTTTAGCAATATTTTCTGGAAATTGTCTTCAGTTATTGTTTCTGTTGGATAAGTGTTGACTTCTATCTCAACTGGTAATGTTGCTGTTCTATCATATACTAATTCAAATGGTGTTGCTTGTATAGTATCTTGCTTCATTGTCCAATAAGCAAATAATACTGATAATATAAACAAGTCCCATTTATCCTGATTTTTTTGACTGATTTTGGTGATTGCTTTGCATAATGTTTTGTTAATCTTTCAACTAACCCATTTGTTTGTGGATGGTATGGTGATGATAATAGTCTTTTTATTCCAAATTTTTGACTTAATTCTGTTAATATTCTGTTCACAAAGTGAGTTTTTTGATCTGATAATAGTTTTTTTGGACATTTGTGTCAACAGATCAAGTCTTGATAAACGAATTTGGCAATGGATTCTGCATCTGCTCTTTGAATGGCTTTTGCTTCTGGCCATTTAGTAAGATAATCCATGACTACTGCAATATATCTGTTGCCTTTGCTAATTATTGTTAATAATCCAACTAGATTAATTCCAATTTGATTGAATAGTTGTCCTACTTTAATTGGTCTTAATGGTTCACTTGGTCTTGTTTCTCTTTTTCTTTGACAAACATCACAATTCTAAACATATTGAATGATGTCTGGATACATTAATGGCCAATAGTATCTTTTTCTAGTTCTTTTTATGGTTGCTTCTTTATGAAAGTGTCCTGCTGTTGAGTACATGTTGAACAATATTGTCTTTTTTTTTGGTTCTGTAATTACTTTTGTTGGCTGGTCTAAATTTATTCTGTTTTTCTGGTATGGTATATTTTGATGATTAATAAAATATTTTGATTGCTGTTTTATGTTGTTTTGTTTCTTTTGAGATAATTTCTCTTTAAACAATTGGGTATTTATACAATATTAGAATTGTTGGTATTTTTGGATATTCATCTTTTGTTATGTTTTTGGATTGAAATGTTTTTTAGATTTGTCTTATTTACAACAACCTATCAGTATTTCTGTTTTCTTTTCCCTTTTTATAATGTACTGTATATTTGTATAGTGCAAGTTCTATTTTCTATTAAGCATAGTGATTGTCTCCAAATTTCTGCTTCTGGATTGAAGTTAATCCTTTATAGTCTGTGTAAATGTCAAATTTCTGGCTCAAGTATTTTTTCTATTTTATTACTGCCCAGTAAATAGCTAAGTGTTCTAGTGCTGGTGTTCCATAGTTTTTTTTTACTGGGCTCAAACTTCAGCTAGTATATACTACTGGATGTTTTCTTCTGTTTGGTCTCCTCTGTGATAGTACTGCTCTTAATGCTTGACCTGATGCATTAGTCATGATTATGAATGGCTTGCTATGATTTGAATAGATTAATACTGGGGCTTGGATGAGCTTTCTTCTTAATGTATCAAAAGTTTCTTGCTGAGTTTTTGTCCATTTATATTTGGTGTTCTTTGTTTGAAGCTGGTATAGTGGTTAAGTTATTTTGAAAAAGTCTTTGATAAAATAGCAGTAGTATCTGGCAAATCTCAAGAATGCTCTTAGTTCAGTTAAGTTGTTTAGTACTAAAAAGTTTTTGACTACTTTGATCTTGTCTGGATCCATTTTGATACTGTTTTTGCTCACAATATGTCCCAAAAACTTGAGTTCCATTTTTCCAAAGAAACATTTGGTTGTATTTAGTTTTAATCTGGCTCTTCTTACTTGTTGAAGATGATGCAGATGATCATCGAATGTTTTTAAAAACACATTGGTATTGTCCAAGTATATGACTACTAACTTTCACAATAGTTTATTGTAAACAATTTCCATTAGTCATTGGAATGTGGCTGGTGTATTCATCAATCCGAATGGTATAACTTCAAACTCAAAGTTTTTTTCTCTTGTGGTAAATGCCATTTTTTTTTGTTAACTGGATCCATGGCTACTTGTTAGTAACCACTATCTAGATTTAATGTTGAGAACTATTTATTTTTACCAAAAGTGTCGAATAATTTCTGGATCCGTGGAGTTAGATAACTGTCTCTATGAGTAATATCATTGAGTTTTCTATAATCCACACAAAAGTGGATTTTCCCATTTTTCTTCTGGACTAGTACCACTGGTGATGACCATGGATTCATTAATAATTAAATTAACCTGTTGTCAAGCATCTAATTGATTTCTTGACAAATAATCTCATGGCTGGCTGGTAATATTTTATATGTTCTTTGTTTAATTGGCATTGCATTTCCAGTCTTGATCTGGTGCTGGATTATATCAGTTCTGTTAAATTCATTTTTGCTGGTGAAGATGTCATTAAAATTGTTGAGTAACATCTTGAGTTGCATCCATTGGAGTGGGTCTAAGTTTTCCAAGTTCATCTGTTCCAATTGTTTTGGTTGGAGCAGATAACATTCTTCTCATTTGTAGATTGTTTGTAATGTGATATCTACATATCTACACAGTTGTAAAAAATCTGGAATGGGATCTAACAGTTGATCTTCAATTTTAGTGATTAAATATTCAATAATAATTCCTTCTGGTATCTCAATGATATCTTTTGTGTTGTTGTAAATGGGAATTTTGATGTGACTATGGTTCTTGGCTGGTATGTATAAATTGATTAATCCAATTTTTCTTGACTTGCAAAGTTTTGTTTCTGTCTCAAAAATCTGAATCTGATCCTTCACTTCTCTTTCTATTTTGACTATGTATCTGTTATATGGTGGAATGGAGATTAGTTAACAGGTGGAGATAATTTCTCCCTTGTCAATAATCTCTTCTTCTGCCATATTGACTGGTACATCTATTCTATCCATTGATTCAAATCCCTGTATTCCTCTTACTGTAATCCCTAATTTTTTTCTGTTTCTCATTAATATTAACTGAGCTATTTTTACCAGAGGTAAGAATATTGCTTGTGCTATCTTTTCATTTAGATCTATAATATATGCCTTTTTTGAGTCATTTTCTAGCATAACAATGATATTTCCTACATATTTTGTGTCAATTATTTCTCTTCTGATGTTGATTCCTTTTTTTGCTAAACTACTTCTAAATGCTAACTGAACCATTATTGTTGCTAGAATTTCCAGTGCTATTTTGAGATCAATGCAGGTATACAAATGGGGTTTTAATTTGATGGGATTTTTTTCCAAATATCTCAGATCAAACTCTGCATTGATATTATGCATGTGTTCTGGCATAATACCTTCATTATTATTGCTGAATCATTTAAGTTTCTGTTTCTTAGTGAGATCAGGAAGTGCAATAAATGTTTTGGGATTTGAATTAGAGTCTGAATTGTTGTTATTTTTGTTGCCATTTTGAGCAGAGCTGGAACTGTTGTTTTTATTGTCATCATTGTTAGAGTTTGAATCAGGATTGAAAATTGATTCTAATTCTGATGCACAATTGTTGATTGGTTTGTTTTCCTCTGGAATTGTGTAAATTATGTGGATTGGTGGATTGTAAATGAGATCACACTCATTACAATATTGGAAGTCACAAGGAATTAAGCAATATTGACATAATTGAGTATTTAACTGCTCCAAACACTGCTCTTATTCTTTCCTAGTGGGTGCTAATTACTGGTAATATTCATGGAATTCTTCCAGATTGTCTTTAATGTTGCCAAAGATGTTAAAGGTGGAGACATATTCAGATTTGGACAGTGAGAAGAAGTTATTTTTAATTTCTAATAACTTACTAGTAGTGACACCTTCTGCTTTCATACTTGCTATTTACCAGATTTTATGTTCATTGTAAGGATATCCTTCCAATTATCACAATGCTCTTTTCCAGGTGTCATCAATTAAAGTTTGTTTGTATACCCAATCATTTATCAGGATGGTATACTGGCATGTCTCATTGCACATTCCTCCTCACCCAAGAATGTCATTCCATATTTCTTTGTTGGGCAAAATAGTTCTACATGTGAGATAGGATTCATTATCCCATTTTTATTGTTTTTTTGGGCATCCAAACCATTTTATGATGTATGAACAACAATAGAACTTTGTTGCTGTAGAGTATTCCTTGTTATTGCCACAATATGTGCCCATTAACAACAATTTTTTGCCACAATCTACGCATACCAATTTCAGTTGGTGATAATTAGATGGCTGTAGTGAAGAGTAAGTATATGGGCTATAAGTGGTGGTTGGTGTTAGATTTTCCTCATCTTTCTCTTTTTTCTTATTGTTATCTTCTTTCCACTTTCAAGTTGTTGTTAGTTTGTCTTAATCGTTGTCAGTTTTCCAGGCTTGGTCAATATTCCAAGTAGGTTCTTTCTTTCACTTTTTTTTTCTCTTGTCATTCCAAGAGAGTATTAGTGATAGCTCGTTGTGATCTTTGTTGGCCCAAGACACTTAATAGGCTTCCCAAGTAGATTTCTCCTTTTTTTTCTCAAATTTGATCAATGATGTTGGTGAAGTGGTAGTCTTGAAGTGGCTACACATGGCTGGTACATGTGTGTGTTGACCATTCTGGCTAAGTTGTAGTTCCTGCATGGTCCAGTTGAGTGTCACATTAGTTTTGAACAACCAGTCATTACCAATTAAAGCTTGGTATTGGGTGGCTTCTATTACCAAAACTTTGATTGGTATTATAATACTGTTAATTTCTATGGAAAGGTTATCTATTTCACCAATTGAAGTTTTGGTGGCTCCATTAGCTGTAATTATTTTTGCATTGGCAGCTCAATCAACTTAGCAACCTAATTGGTCCATAAACTGTCTTGTGATAATGCTGCCAGCTGATTCACTGTCTAAGATCAGTTTAATGAAATGACCATCAATTTTAGCATTAGTATACATAGTGGTAATTGGTTTTTCTTTAAGTGTGGCTTTACTAAACAACAGTGTGGATAATAGTTCTTTGAATTCAAATAAAAAGATAGCTGCAAGTAATTTGTCATTAGTAACAGTGGCTGGTAGGATATTGTTAGTAAGAGATTTCTGGTTTGTTTCTAAGTTGTTAGATAAAATGTCTTTCTAAGGTAACTAAGAGACTTAAATAGTTCTGAGAACTTGGGTTTTAGTTATGTCTGGTTCCTAAACTCCACTGGCATAATTCCAAAGATTGGTTGGATGAACTGGGGATCAGTTGGTGAACTACTATCACTAATCTCCAGCTTTGTTGTGTTATTCTTGGCCTGTGAGTTCCATTTTGGAGTAAGTTTTGAGGCAGTGTTTGAATTTGTTGGGGTTGATAGATTACTGGTGGCTGTAATTAATATATTACTTGTGGCTGCAGCTAATAAATTGGAGCTTAATATATTGGTGGTTGATAGATTGGCTGCTGCATTGTTAACAAGTAAATGAATTGATATTAATCTTGATTTAAGTGATAGTTCAGGGTCTGAAATCTGCAATCGAGGTTTCTGTATTGATTTACCAATTATAGATTACTATAAGAATAGCAGTTGACTCGGATATGGCCTTGTTTACTACAGTTGTGGCAAACATGTATCTCAGACTGCCACAGCTGATTTGATGATGATAGTAGACATGACTGATTTTGGAAATGAGTTGCATTTTCTAAATTATTGTGTCATTGTAGTGGCTGATAAATTGCGTGATTGTCAACTAAGTATCCCTCTAATTTTTGATTGATTGAATCACTAAATTGCTTTAATTTGAAATCCAATTTAGATGATCTGTTCATCACTAGATTAATGACTTGGGTGTGGTTAGCTTTGAGTTCAGCAGCTTCAAAGTCTTTGGCATTGTTGACTGTGGCTTGGAAGTCTGCTGGGTGTAATAAATGTATGCATTAAAGAATGCTACTGCACAATTCTCTAATAAATTGATTCAAAATTTGTGGTGCTGTAAAATAGTTAGCTTGGATTGCCTGAATCTGATGCAGATTTCTGTGGAAGCATCCTAGATATATGGTGATGGCTTCAGCTTCTCTTTGTTTAATAGTGGTAAAGGTATTAGCTAATCAGTTAATGTTATTGTTGTTGCTAAAGTACTTTAAAAACTCTGTTTTGAACATGTTAAAGGTGACAAACTTGTTGATCAAGCTTTGATACTATGAGTCAGTAGTATCTTGAAGAAAGTATGGAATGGCTTGTATGGCTTTGTCATCATTCCATCTATTGGCTGCAATGGCTTTTTCTACATCATTTAGTCATACTTGAGCATCATCCTCTTCACCGGTAAATTTTTCAAGTTTTGCAATTGATGTGTATGCTATTGGATCTAAGTTGGGTTGTTGTGGTGGTTGAAGTGGCTGTTGTAATGGTTGTTGGAATAGTATTTGTTACTGTTAAATCAGTTTAGCTGGTGGCTGATCAATGACAATTACTGGAGGTAAGTTTTGCTGATTAATTAATTCAGGATTTGAATTGTCCTAATTTGGCAGTGCTTGAATATTTGGAGTTCCAATTTCCAGATTTTCCAAGTTTAGATTTTGCTGAGTTTAAAGGTTTGGGGTTTCAACTTCCAGGTTTTTAGAGATCAGATTCTGGTAAGTAAATTCTTGATCTTCAGATTCTTCTTTCTTTTTTTTCTGTTCTCTTTCCAATTTCATTATTTTCTAAGGACTTATGATTCCGAAATCTGGTTGGAGTGGCAGTAATTAAAGTCCTGATGGCATTGGTGATTATGACTTAAATCCTTCAAAATATGCACTATATAGTCTTAGAAGATTTTCTTTTCTTTGTTTATTCTGAAATGAAAATCGTCCAAATGTTGATGTTATGGTTGATGTGAACGTGCCTGTTGATGTGATGTTGATGGCACTTCCTGGTATATAGTGGTATGATAGATTTGTTGGTAATTCTATTCTTGTTTTCTTCCAAGTTGGTAGTTGTATTTCTTTAGATATTACTGCTGGTATTTGTAAACTTTCTTTGCCTTTGTCTGCATAGGTAATAGGAAATTGTTGTTGAGTGTATCTTTCAATGATTTGGTTAATAATTGGTGTGAAGCTATGGTTTTTTGGTAAGCTGGTGTGTTGAAATAATTCTGTATAAAAGTTTTCTCTTGCGGATTTGATGTTAACTGTGTCTCTTAAACAGTCTGTGATTTTATTGTTGACATAGAAATTAAAGACTAATTCTACTGGAAAATGGTTATTGTTTAATCCTAATTGTTGGCTGAACTGTTGAAACAAGAATTTGGTGAATTTTAAATGGTTTGCTCCTATGTTTTCTGGTTCTGTCACTTTTGGATGATTGCTGTTGGTACTGGTTTTCTGTAGAATTATACCTCACAGAAAGCACTAAATGTTACAAGTGATTATTTGGGGTCTCAAAGCAAATAACAAACCCATAGTTTGGTGCTCAATTAATATAATGATGTTGATTACTGAAGGTGGTTTGTATCTGAAGGTTTTGGTTGAGTTCTTTGTATAATGAACAGAGATTCAATAGTTGTTTTTAGTAGCCTTCCGGAATCGCAATTCTGTCAATTTTTTTCTCAGTTTGGTGGCCAGCAATCCTCTAGTAAGTAATCCATAATTCTTTTACATGCTTTATCTACTCACAAGGGTCTTTTACCAGACAATTCTTGATGTCAATAATTCAGTGCTTAATCCTTAATCAATTTAGTAAACAACAAAAAAAATAACAATAGAAAATAACAGAAAACAAAGAAAAATAAAGAAAATAAGCCAAGACAATTTTGCAAGTTAGTATCCTATTAATAGCCATGATCAAGAACTATTGTTTTAGTGTGGTTAAGTATGAATTACTATCAACATAAAGTGTTAATAGTGGAAAGTAAATTGAGATAGTGAATAATTATTTATTAATATTTGTAATATGGAAGGTTGCTTAGATCAGATCTAAACTAAGAGGTCTGTCTTTTCTACTTTTAATATTACTGCTATATATACATAATTAAGATTCCTCAATTCCTCAATTTTTCACATCAGAAATCCTGAAATTCCTGGAATCCTGCAATTTTTTTTAAGAGGAATCCTGAAATTTTGGAATCCTGTGATTCTTTGTATGAGAATTCTGAAATTTCTGGAATCCTGCAATTTCTTTTAAGAAGAATCCTGGAATTCCATATTTACTATAGCTATTTCTGATTGGCTAATTTTATATGCTAATATACTTCTTATATTTTATGAGTAACAGTGGTCATTGTCCCAACTGTTAGCAGTAATTGCTTTCTTGGCATCTGTGATCCAAGAATATGTGTTATTTTTTTCACCAGAAAATTTCTTTATTTAGCAATATCCCAGTAAGTCATGATCTGGTTAATGGGTGGAGTATTACTTATTATGTTTAAGAAAATTGGTGTCTATATATTTGAGTGTTTTTTGGGTGCTAATACTGGTTGTTTCCCTTTGTTGCTTGTACTAATAGGTTTTAAGATAGCTGTTCCTTCCATCAGGAAAGATGCTGATTCTGTTGGGTTTTGTGCTAATAGTTATTCCCAAGTTGACATGTTTCCTTTTGTTTGACTGGCTTTTGGGATAAGATTTTCAAACAGTGATCCATATTCTCCTAGTGATTTAGTCTAATTGTGTTAATCTTAAGGATGTAGATTTTCAGAATTCGTGGTGTTTCTGACTGGATTTCTAGAAATAAGTTAAATACAATTCTACTTTGAGATGTCTGATAATATGATAAAATTGTTGAAAAGAAGATATTTGGTTTCTTGTTGACTGTAGACTTGTCTTGGGCAGTTGTGAGATTATTGGATCCATTCTTGCATTCCTCCAGATTGAATTCTATTGGTTGTTGTACTTAAGGGAATCGTTTGTTATGTAGTGTTTAATGTCTGTATCAATTATACATAGAGTTTTAGTGATTGCTCAAGTAGTGGTAGTTGTTGAGTACCCTAGTAAGTTTTGATGGATTTGTTCTCCAAGTCTTCCTGTATTAATTGTATGATCTAACAAACAGTTAATTTTTGTGTTGATATAGTTGCAAAAATTGCTTTTTGTAATGGTGGTTTCTGCTGGTATTCCTAGATCTTTTTGAAAGTATTGAAATAGTGCTCTTTTGTACAAGAAGTGGTCCTTTCTTATTGTTCTAATAGTCGCCACTTTTGTGTATTTCTGGAGTGCTCTGTCTCTGTAGATTTATAACCTTACAGAGAGCACCAAATGTTACAGGTAAACTTGGTAGGATATGATGGTAACGTTTGGTGTTCTATTTTTGAATTATTTTTCAAGGTTGTCTGCTTTTTCCACTGTGTCAGTATTATCAGTCTCTAAAGATCTATTCTTGGATGTGAATTTACCTATTGAGTTTTTTGGTTATAAAACACAGAGTTTGTCTTTTGTTGATTGCAATATTTTCTATAATTATAAGTTTTTTTCTCCATGCTAACAAATGCAGTCATTAGGATCCAGCATTGTTTTTTCGCCCTTTTGGTAAGCTATCAAGATAACATTAATATTCAAAACTTAAGAAAAGCTTCCTTTTTTTACCAGACTATCACAAAGTCTATTCCAAGACAGTTGATTTTCTTATGTTGCTACTTCAAACAAAAAGAAGAAAGAAAAGAAAAATAAAGAAAGAAAAAGAAAAGAAAAGAAAAGAAAAGAAAAAGAATTAGTTCTCATTAATTGCTGTGATCAAGAGCAATTGGTTCAAATTGTTAAAGTTTGAGGCATTTATGCTAATAGTATCTGTTCCAGAACAAAGGTAAGAAATACTGATTTCAATTTTTTAATTGAAATTCATAATATTGGCAAACATGAAGTGGTAAATTGGATTTCTTTTTGGTTTTTGATATTTTATTGTATTTTGGACTATGGATATATGATAAGTATAATACAAAGTAAAATTGATTGTTAACTAACTGTCTTTTCAACTTCTACAACTACTTGCTTTTATATATTCTTTTGGTTTTATAGAATTGCTTTCAATTGCTTCACTATTTCTAGCTATTGCTCATTATTGCTAACTATTGCTCATGTTTGTCCTATGTTACCTCAAGTTGTATCACGTTTTTTTTGTTATGTTTCTTTGTTACATTTTTCCCATAGCTTTTTGGTTTTTCTACTTGGATAACAGCACTAGAGTTCTGTAGTTTTTTTCAGCTAGACTTAAGCTGTGACTAACATATACTACTGGGTGTTTTCTTTCATTCAGTCTTTTTTGAGATAGTACAGCTCCTAATGCTTGACCCAATGCATTGGTTGTAATTATGAATGGTTTGCTATAATTTGGATAGATCAGTACTAGAACTTAAATAAGCTTTTTTCTTAATATATCAAAGGCTTTTTGCTGGTTTTCTGTCCATTCATATTTAGTGTTCTTTGCTTAGAGCTGGTATAATGACTGAGCCAGTTTGGAAAAGTCTTGATGAAATGGCAGTAGTAACTTGCAAATTCCAAGAATGCTCATAGTTCAGTTAAGTTGGTAAATACTGGAAAGTTTTAATTATCTTGTCTGGATCTGTTTTGATGCCATCTTTGCTTACAATATGTCCCAAAAACTTGAGTTCGGTTTTTCCAAAGAAATATTTGGTTGTATTTAATTTTAATTCAGCTCTTCTTAGTCTTTCAAATACTTGTTGAAAATAATGTAAATAATCATTGAATGTCTTAAAAAACATATTGGTGTCATCTAAGTAAACAATTACTAATTTTCACAGTAGTTCAGTATAAACAATTTTCATGAGCTATTGAAATGTAGTTGATACATTCATTAAGCCAAAAGACATAACTTCAAATTTAAAATTTCTTTCTCAGGTTGTAAAAGCCATTTTTTTCTTATCTTCTGGTTTTATGGCTACTTGCCAGTAACCATTATCTAAGTCTAATGTTAAGAACTATTTTTTTCTTCCAAATGTATTGAAAAGTTTCTGGATCTTTGGAGTTAAATAACTATCTCCTTTTGTTATTCCATTAAGTTTTCAGTAATCTATGCAAAACTAAATCTTCCCATTTTTTTTCCAAACCAATACAACTAGTGAAGACTATGAACTCATTAATGGTTGAATTAACCTGTTGTCTAGCATTCTATTAATTTCTTGTCAGATAATCTTATGGCTAATTGGTGGTACTTGGTATGCTCTTTGTTTTATTGGCATAGTGTCTTCAATCTTGATCTGGTGTTGGATTATGTCTGTTTTGCCAAATTTATTTTCACTTGCAAAAATGTTAGTAAAATTGTTAAGTAACATTTTGAGTTGCATCTGTTAAAATAGGTTTAGATTTTCTAAGTTTATTTGTTCTAATTGTTTTGATTGGAACAAATAATATTTGTTCTATCCATAGATTATTTGTGATGTAATATTCACATATTCGCAAAGCTGTGAAAAATCTGAAATGGGGTTTGGTAGTTGATCTTCAACTTTAGTGTTTAAATATTTAATAGTGGTTCCTTTTGGTATCTTAATGACATCTTCTGTTGTGTTGTAGATAGAAATTTTAATGTGGTTTTTGTTTTTGGCTGGTATGTATAGATTGATAAGTCTAATTTCTCTTGATTTGCAAATAGTTGGTTCTATTTCAAAAATCTGTGCCTGATTTTTTACTTTTCTTTTCAATACTAACATATGCCTGTTATATAGTGAAATAAAAACCAATTGATTGGTGGAGATAATTTTTTTCTTGTCAACAATTTTTTTTTCTGTTATATTGACTGGCACATCTATTCTACTTGTGGATCCAAATTTACTTATTTTTCTAACTGTAATTCCTAATTTTTCTCTGTTTTTTACTAATACTAATTGAGCTATTTTAACCAGAAACGGAAATATTGTCTGTACTATTTTTCATTTGGCTCTATCACATAGGTCTTTTCTGAGTCATTTTGTAGCATAATAATAATATTTCCTACATATTCTGTATCAATTATTCTTCCTTTAATGTTGATTCCTTTTTTTGCTAGACTATTCTTTGATGCTAGTTGAACTATTGTTGTTGTTAGAATTTTCAGTGCTATTTTAAGATCAATGCATATGCACAAATTTGGTTTTAATTTGATGACATCTTTCCCTGAATATCTCAGATTAAACTCAGCATCAGTATTATATACACATTCTGACATGATATCTTTATCATTATCACTAAACCATTTTAGTTCCTGCTTCTTAGTAAGATTAAGGAGCATGATATATTGTTTGAAGTTTGAATCATTGTTATTTTGGTTGCTATATTGAGTGGCACTAAAACTATTATTATTATTGTCATCATTGTCAGAATTTGAATTGGGATTGAAATTTAATTCCAATTCTAATGTGCAGCTACTGATTGGTTTTTCCTCTTCTGAGATTATGTAGATTATGCATAATAGTGAATTGTAAATAAAATCACAATTGTCACAATATTCAAAATCACTGGAAATTAAACAATGTTGGCATAATTTAGTATTCAACTGTTTTAGCCATTGTTTTTGCTCTTTTCTTGTTGGGGCCAGTTGTTAGTAGTGTTTGAAAAATTCTTTAGGATTGTCCTTAATGTTATTAAAGACATCAAAGATTTAGACATATTTAGGTTCTGAAAGTAATAAGGGGTTGTTTTTGATTTCTAGTAGTTCATGTCTTCTACTTTCACATTTACCATTTTCCAAATTTCATGTTCATCATGGAAATATTCTTTCAGTCATTTATTAAGATGGTATATTGACATGTTTTATTGCATGTTTTTTCATGTTCAGGAATGTTATTCTACATTTTTTTGTCAAGCAAAATGGTTTTACAGATAAGATAAGACTCATTATCTCATTTTTTTGTCTTTTTGGTTGTCTAAACCATTCGAAGATGCAAAAATAACAATAAAATTTTGTTGCCATTGGGTATTCTTCATCATTACTACAGCATATATCTATTGATAACAATTTCTTGCCACAATTAACACACACCAGTTTTGGTTAGTGATAGTTAGATGGTTGTAATAAAGTATAGATATATGAGATATAAGTTGTAATAGTTACTGGTGCTGGCTTTTCTTTTTTTTTTTTTTTTTTTCAGTTTCTTCTCACTTCCAACTTGGTGTCAGTTTGTCCTGATTGTTATTAGTTTACAATATTTGATTGTTATTCCAGATAAGTTCTTCTTTCTATTTTTTCTTTTCTTTGTTGTCTTATGAGGGTATAGATGGTAGTTTGTTGTGTTTGTCATTGGTCTATAAGACTTGGTAGGCTTTTTAGATAGGTTTTTTTTTTTTCTTCAAGCTCAATTAAGGGTGTTAGAGTATAAATGGTTTTAAAGTCACCACACATGGCTGGTATATGTGTGTGTCATCTGTTCTAATTGAGTTGGAGCTCCTGTATAGTCCAATTCAATACTGTATTGATTTTGGACAACCAGTTATTGCTAATGAGTGTTTGGTACTAAGTGGCTTCCATTACTAAGACTTTGATGAGAATAATAATACCATTGACTTCAAATAAGAAGTCATCAATTTCACTTATAGGAGTTTTGGTTATTCTATTAGCTGTAATAATTCTGGTGTTAGCAGCATGATCAACTTGGCAACTTAATTGGTTTATGAGTTGTCTTGTGATAATGCTGTCTGCTAAACCACTATTAAAAATGAGCTTGATAGATTGATCATTAACTTTGGCATCAGTGTACATCATGGTAATAAGTTTGGTGTTAAAAGCAATTCCACTAAGTAATAGAATTGGAACAATTTCTTCGAGTTCAAAAGAGAATATAACAGCAAGAATTTTGTTTTTGGTACTGGTTGCTGGTAAAATATTGCTGGTAGGTGGCTGTTTTTGGTTGGTTTTTTGGTTGTTGGGTGAGACATTTTTTGGGGTAATTAAGAGACTTAAATAGTGTTAAAAATTCAGGGTTTGGGTGTACCCAGTTCTTGAATTCTACTGACACAATCCTGATGGCTGATTTAATGAACTGGAAATTAGTTGGTAGACAACTATTGCCAATCTCCAGTTTTGGGTAATTCTTGATTTGGGATTTCCTAATGTTATTTGAGCTGAGTTTGGTGGTGGTGTTAGAATTATGAGTGTCTAATAAATTATTTATGGCTGTGATGGTTGATATATTATGAGTGTTGCTGATTAATAAATTGGTGCTTGATAGATTGGCTGTGTTATTTAAGTATAATGAGACTGATATTGATATTGTTTGGTTGATAAATTGTTGACATAATTTGGGGTTTAAAATCTGTGATCAGAGTTTTGATACTAATTTCCTGATTATTGGTTGTCTATTTTTAATCAGCAATTGATTCTTAAATGTTCTTGTTTACCACAATAGTGGCAAATATGTGTTTTTTGTTACCATTGCTAATTGCTCAATAATAATGGATGCAATTAATTTTGGGAACAATTTGAGTTTTCCTAATTATTGCATCATTGTGAAGATTAATAAATTGCCTGATTGTTGTTAGCTAAGTATCTTTCTAATTTTTGATTGATCAAATTACTAAACTGTTTCAATTTGGAATCCAAGTCAGATGATCTGTTCATTACTAGATTTATGACTTTGATGTGATTGACTTCTAATTTGACAGCTTCAAAATTTCTGATATGAGTGACTGCAGCTTGAAGGTTGACTGGATATTATGAATGTATATGTTGGAGAATACTATTGTATAGTCCACAGATAAACTGATTCAGAATCTGGGCCACTGTAAAATAGTTGGCATCAATGGCTTGAATTTGGCACAAATTTTTGTGGAAGCATCTTAGGTAGGTAGTAACTGCTTCACTTTCTCTTTGCTTGATGGTGGTAAAGGTATTTGTCAAATAGTTAATACTATTATTATTACTGAAATATCTCAAAAATTCAAGTTTGAATTCTTAGAAAGTTTGTGGTTTGGCAGCTAAACTCTGATATCATAAATTAGCAGTATCTTAGAAAAAATAGAGAATCATTTGAAGGGCTCTATTATTGTTTTATCCATTGGCTGTAATAGCTTTTTTCACATTATTGAGCCATACTTAGGCATTATCTTTCTTGCCAGTAAATTTCTCAATTTTGGTAATAGGTGCATATGCCATTGATGCTAATGGTAGTTGTTGTTGCAGTTGGAGTTGGAGTTGCTGTTGCTGTTTTTGCTGAGATGGTAGTTGTGGCTGTTGCTGTTGCTGTTTGGCAATTGGTGGGGCTAGAGGTGAATCAATCATGATTACTGGAAATAAGTTTTGGGCAACAATAAGGGTGGTATTTAGATTGTTCTGATTTGACTAAATTAAAACAATCAGAATTTGAATTTCCAGGTTTTTTAAAATCAGATTTTGCTTATTAATTTTTTGATCATTATTTTCATCTTTCTTGAAGTCAGTTATTTCTCAAGAATTAATGGTTCCAAAATCTGGTTGTGGTAATGGTGATCAAACTCCTGATAGCATTGGAGATCATAATTTAAATCCCTTAAAATAATCATCATATGTTCTTAATAACTTTGTTTTCTTCTGTTTACTTTGAACAAAATTCTGTTCAGTAGTGTTGTTATGCTTGCTGTAAACACACTTGTTATATTGATAGTGTTTCTGGGTGTGTAGTGATATGATAGATTAGCAGGTAAATCAAATCTTTGTTTCTTCCAAGTGGATAGTTGGACTTGCTTTGAGGTTTCTGTTGGTGTTTGCAATCTTTCTTTTTCTTTGTTGACAAAAATAATAAAAAATTTTTGTTTAGTGTATTTTTCTATTTCTCTATTTATTTCCATAATTAGTAGTGCAAATAGATAATTTTGTGGAAGGGTAGTGCTTTGGAGTAGTTTACTAAAGAAATTGTTAAAAGTAGATTCTGGATCTCCTTAATTTTCCAAGTAGTATGCAATTTTTTTGTTAACGTAACAATTAAAAGTTGATTCTGTTGACCAATTACTATTTGTTAATCTGAGATGAGTGTAATAATATTGAAATAAAGATTTTGCAAATCCCAAGTGGTTTGTTTCTGTTTTTTTAAATTCTGTTATTGTTTTAGATGGTTGCTGTTGGTGCTGGTTTTCTGTTGGATTATACTTTACAGAAAGCACCAAATGTTACAGATGATTATTTGGGGTTTCAAATCCAATAACAAACCCATAACTTGGTGCTCAATAGCTGAATTATGTTGGTAATGTTTGAAGGTTTTGGTGATCTAAAAGTTTTGGTTAAGTTTTTTGTATAATAAATAAAGATTCAATTGTTGTTTTAATAGCCTCTTGGAATTACAATTCTATCAAATTTCTTTCTTGATGTGGTGGCTAATAATCCTCCTGGTAAGCTATCCTTAAATCTATAAGTTCTTTGCCCTTATTTTATGAGTCTTTTACCAGTCCCTATGACATCTGTAACTTAGCACTTTTAATCCTTAATCAATTAATAAAACAAAACAAAAAAATAAAAATAAAAATAAAAAAATCAATCAAAATAAGCCAAGGCAATTAAGTTGGTATCCTGTCAATAGCTGTAATCAAGAGTTATTGTTCCAGTGTGATTAAGTATTGACAGTTGTCAACATGAAGTGTTGATAGTGAAGAGTAAATTAAGATAACAAATAATTATTTATTAATATTTTGTGAATTAAAAAATTGTTTAAATGAAATCTAAACTGAGAGTTCTGTTTTTTTTGCTTTTAATGCTATTGCTATATATACATATTTGGGATTTCTTAATTCTTCCATTCTTTCTGCCAGAAATTCTGAAATTTCTGGAATTCTGCAATTTCTTGAGAAGAATCCTGGAATTCTGAAATTCTGTGATTTCTCATATAAGAATCCTGGAATTTCATATTTTATTGCATCTATTTCTGATTGACTAATATATACTACTATGATTCCTATCTTCTATAAGTAACAATATGTGTTAATGTTTATTTTAACTAATAATATTACTGTTCTATTATAAACAAGTTCAAATGGTATTGCTTGTGTAATATCTTGCTTCATTATTTAATAAGCAAATAGTACTGAAAGTATAAACAAATTCTATTTGTCTTGGTTTTTTTGGTTAATCTTGGCTATCACTTTACACAATGTTTTGTTAAATCTTTTGACTAAGCTATTTGTTTGTAGATGGTATGATAATAATAATGGTCTCTTAATTCCAAATTTTTGACTTAATTCTGTTAGTGTTTTGTTCACAAAGTAAGTTTTTTGATCTGATAATAATTTTTTTAAACATTTATGTCAATAAATCAAATTTTGGTGTATAAATTTGGCTATAAATTCTACATCTGCTCTTTGAATTGCTTTTACTTTTGGCCATTTTGTGAAATATTTTATAGTTACTGCTATATAATGATTGCCTCTGCTGGTTATTATTAATGGTTCAACTAAGTCAATTTCAATTTAATCAAATAATTGTTCTACTTTAATTGGTCTTAGTGGTTTATTGGATTTTGTTTCTCTTTTTTTCTGATAAACATCACAATTTTGAACATATTGGATAATATCTAGATACATAAATGGCCAATAATATCTTTTTTTGGTTCTTTTCATGGTTGTTTTTTTATAAAAATATTCTGCTGTTAAATCTGAATGCATGTTAAATATTATTGTTCTTTTTTCTGGTTCTGTAATTACTTTAAGTGGCTGATCTGAATATTTTATGTTCTTTTAATATAATATATCTTGGTAAGTGATAAAACATTTTGCTTGTTATTTTATGTTGTTTTGTTTTTTTTAAGATAATTTCTTCTTAAACTGTTGAGTATTAATATAATATTGAAATTGTTAATATTTTTGGTGTGTTTATCTTTTGTTATATTTTTGGGTTGAAAATGTTCTTAGATTTGTTTTATTTGTGACAAACTGTTGGCATTTTTATTTTTTTTTTCTCTTTTATAATGTACTATATAATTAAATAGTGATAGTTCTATTTTTTATTTTGTATGGCAATTATTTCCAAATTTTTGCTTTTGAATTGATGTTAATTCTTTGTGATTAGTGTACATATTAAACTTTTGACTTAAATATTCCTTCTATTTAATGACAGCCCAATAGATAGCTAAGTATTCTAGTGTTAAAATTCTATAGTTTCTTTTGGCTGGACTTAAACTTTTGCTGATATATGTCACTGGATGTTTTTGTCTATCTGCTTTTTTTTGTGACAATACTGCTTTTAATGTTTGACCAGATACATCAATAGTGATAATAAATAACTTGTTGTAATCTGAATAGATTAATACTGGTGCTTAAATAAGCTTTCTTCTTAAGATATCAAAAGCTTCTTGTTGAGTTTCAGTCTATTTATATTTCACATTCTTTGTTTAAAGCTAGTAAAGTGGTTGAGCCAGTTTGAAAAAGTTCTGAATAAAGTGGTAATAGTATCTGGCAAATTCTAAGAATACTTTAAATTCTGTAAAATTTGTTGGTATTAAAAAATTCTTAATTATTCTAGATCTATTTTGATGCTGCCTTTGCTTATAACATGTTTCAAAAATTTCAGTTTTGTTTTGTTAAAAAAGCACTTGTTTGCATTCAATTTTAATTCAGTTCTTCTTAATTTTTCGAACACTTGCTAAAGATGATAAAAATGATTGAGATAATTATCAAATATTTTTGAGAACACATTAGTGTTATCTAAATAGACTACTATTGATATTAATTTCTATAATAATCTAGTGTAGATAATTTCTATAAGCCATTAGAAAGTGGCTGGAGCATTAGTTAAACTAAATAGCATAATATCAAATTTGAAGTTCTCTTCTTTAATTATAAATGTTGTCTTCTTTTTATCCTCTAGTTTTATGGCTGCTTGTCAATAACTACTGTCTAAATCCAAAGTAAAGAACTATTTCTTTCTTTCAAAAGTGTTAAATAATTTTTGGATTCATAGAATTAGATAGCTGTCTCCATGAGTTATATTGTTAAGCTTCCTATAATCTACACAAAAGTGGATTTTTCCATTTTTTTTTTAGACTAATACCACTGGTGATAACCATGAATTTATTGATAGTTGAATTAATCCATTGTCCAATATCTGATTGATTTTTTGTTGGATGATTTTATGGCTTGCTGGTGGGATTCTGTATGTTTATTATTTTATTAGCACTGTATCTTCTGTTTTAATTTGGTGTTAGATGATATCAGTTCTACCAAATTCATTTTTACTGGCAAATATGTTAGTAAAATTGTTAAGTAGCATCTTGAGTTGTATATGTTAAAATGGGTCTAAGTTTTCCAAGTTTATTTGTTTTAATTGTTCTGGTTAAAGCAAATAATATTCTTCCTGTTTGTATATTGTTTGTGATATGATATTCACATATTCACAAAGTTGTGAAAAGTCTAAAATAATGTTTGGTAGTTGGTTTTCAACTTTAGTGTTCAAGTATCCAATAGTAGTTTCATTTAATATTTCTATAATGTCTTTAGTTGTGTTGTAGATAGAAATTTTAATGTGTTTATAGTTCTTGGCCAGTATATAAAGATTGGTAATTTTAATTTTTCTTGATTCACAAATAGTTGGTTTCACTTTAAAAATCTGGGACTGGTTCTTCACTTTTTTTTCTATTACTAATATATACTAATCATATAGTGGAATGAAAATTAATTGATTGGTAAAGATAATTTTTCTCTTATTAATTGTTTCTTTCTTTGTTATATTGACTGGTACATCTATTTTATTCATAGATTCAAATTTATTTATCCCTTTTGCAATTATTTCTAATTCTTCTCTTGTTTTTACTAACACTAATTGAGCTATTTTTATTAGAGGTAGGAATATTGCCTATGCTATTTTTTCATTTGGTTTAATTGTGTATCCTTTTTTTAAGTCATTTTGTAGCATTGCAATAATATTTCTTATATATTTTATATCAATTATTCTTTCTTTAATATTAATTACTTTTTTTATTAAGCTAAATCTAGATACTAATTGAATCATTGTTGTTATTAGAATTTCTAGTGTTATTTTTAAATTTCTATTAATGTGTGAATATGGTTTCAATCTGATAGCAGTTTTTTCTAAATATCTAAGATTAAACTCTGTATTGGTATTATGTATATATTTTGGCATAATATTTTTGTTATTATTACTGAACCATTTCAGTTTTTGCTTCATAAAGAGATTTAAAAGTGTAATATATTATTCAGAGTTGTAATTAAAATTTGAATCATCATTATTGTTGCCATAATAAACAAAATTAGAACCATTGTTGTTATTATTATTAGAGTTTAAATTAGGCTTAAATTTTGATTTCGATTCTGCTATACATTCACTGATTGGTTTTTCTTCTTTAGGAATCAAATAAATTATGCATGATAGTAGATTATAAATAAGATCACAATTATTACAATAATTAAAGTCACTGGGAATTAAGCAATGTTTATACAGTTTTATATTTAACTGTTCCAAATACTGTTCTTGGTTTTCTCTAATAGATGCTAAGTTTTGGTAGTATTTGTAAAATTGTTCTGGATTACTTAAAATGTCAAGAAATATGTCTGAATTTGGAATAAGAATGGTCTCAACTGGTTTTGGTGGGTTGTTTTTGATTACCAATATTTCATTGGGCAAAGTATTTTTGACTTTGGCACTTGTCATTTATCAGATTTTGTTTTTATTATGTAAATAATTATCTAAGTATAAGAGTACTTAGTTTTATGTAGTGTTAAAAAGTGTTTTTCAGCTTACCTAATTACTAATAAGGATTATGTATTGACATAATATGTCACACATTCCTCTTTAACCAGAAATATTATTTTATATTTCTTCATCAAGTAGCATTTTTCCACAAATAAGACATGATTTATTGTCTCATTTTCCTTGTCATTTTGGATAACCAAAATGTTTTCAGTAATATGATTTGCAGTAATAATAAATATGCATTCAGTAGTCTTCATCTGGTGTTATTTAAGCTTTCATGAATGAAAACTTTTTTTTGTAGTCAATATATCTAAGAAAAATGTAGAATAGTTTCTTTTTTGTGTCTACTAAATATGATGTGTATCAACTGTTAGCAGTTTTGCTAATGTCAATGGTGGTTTGTGATTCATTTTTTTTTTCTCTTTGTTATTTTATAATAGAGTTGATAGTAGCTTGTTATGGTCTTTTTCAGTCCACAATACTTAATATACTTTCCAGATAGATTTTTTTTCTTCTTCCAATTTAATTAGTGGCAGTATTAGTATAGTAATGTTTGTTTGGAAGTGATTGCAGGTAGTAGATACTCAAGTTTGCAAATTATTATGACTGAACTATAGTTTTTAGGTATTTTAATTGAGCACTGCATTGGTTTTAGACAACCAATTATTACCAATAAGAGCTTAGTACTATGTGGCTTTTATTACCAATACTTTGATTGGTATTTTGATGTCATTAACTTCAAATAGAAAGTTGTCAATCTTATTAACGAGCATTTTTGTTATTTTATCAGCAGTAATAATTCTGGTGCTGGCAGTGTAATCAACTTAGTGACTTAATTAGTCCATGAGTTGTTGTGTAATAATACTGTTTACTAAACTACTATTAAAGATTAGCTTAATAGAATAACTATTAACTTTAATATTAGTGTATATTGTAATAATTGGTTTGGTATTAAAAACAGTTCCACTAAATAATAGTGTTTTTAATAAGGTTTCTATTTCAAAAAAGAATATTGTGGTGAGTGATTTATTTTTTGTGATAGTTGCTAATAGAATATTATTAGTAAATAGTTGGATTTGATTGGATTTCTGTTTGTTGAATTGAACATTTTTTGGAATAACTAAAAGACTTAAATAGTTCTAAAAATTTGGATTTTGGTTGTATCCAGTTTTTGAACTTTGCTGGTGTAATCTTAATATTTGACTTAATAAACTAGAAATCAATTAGTACATAACTATTGCTAATCTTCAGTTTTGTTGAGTATGAGTAATTCTTAGTTTTTGGTTTCTGGATGTCATTTAAGCTAAGTTTTGTGATGGTGTTTAAAATAGTTGGTGTTGTTACCAAATAAAATTAGAGATATTGCTTAGCATAAAATTACCCTTATAATTCTTATCATTAATTAGCATTTCAAATTATCACTTATTACATTAGCAAAATATCCGAAATTATCATTTAATTAATAACCCAATTTGTATATAACACAAATGTAACCTAATTGTGATGATCAATTATGCAATATCCCGAAATATGTAACATTCAAAAAGTTCACTGAAATTTGTAGAAATTTGCTGAAATAATTGATAGTTCACCGAAATATCTAATTGTTTGCAGAAATAACTTGTAATTTGCCAAAATGTAGCTTTAGTTTAGCAAAATTGTAGAAAAAAACAAAGTTCAAGTTCATAGAATAGTGTTATGACAAGTTGTATAAAAGAAGAGCTTCTCTTTTTGAGAAAATGTATCTTACTTTAGATTCATCACTTAGAACTATTCCTACATATATAAAAAGAAATAAATATCAAATAATTTGAAAAACCAAATTCTTTAATTATTGCACTTGGAAAATCCTCAAAACCCAACTAACGTTTTGAAATTAATTAGTTACCAATTTCAGTAAACTGTTAGTGACTCCAGACCTGGATAGAAAACATTTCCCTTGACAGAATTCTATTTCTTTTACATTTTTTTTTTTTTTTTTCTTTTCTCATTACAATCATTAGGGTAGCCTACAGATGAGATTCCTGTAGAAGAGTTGACTTTCACAGCAAAGTAACTACACATTTTAGTGAGCTTCCAGACAAGCAATTCCTGAGAAAGAGTTGATGTTTACTACAATGTAACTATATAAAGTAACTGGTAAGGAATTGGTCATTCCACTATAAGCCCAGCAGTTCAAATTATAGGAGATAATTTGAAGATAAATTCAGTTACTGAAGGTTCAACCACATCCAGACAACGTGAATTCACAACAAACAGGCATCAACAATGTTTAAGAAAAGAGACCAAAAACCTCCGGTAACATTTGGTGCTTTCTCATAAAAATAACACAGCAACAACAAATTCAAAGTGGCAACCACACCAGACACAGCAACTCTAGAGTATTACCAGTCAATTTACACACACTGCAAGCAAAGATTCAACATTCCAGACGAAATTGAAGTTGTCAAGAAATCAGTATACCAATACATTGAAAACTGCATCAACAATTATCTTTTTGGAAACTACAACATTTCAGAAGTTAGAAGCAATCTCTACAATAATTTAGTGCACTATTCACACTTGGAAACAGAAGACCTAAACAGTGAAACACTTGCTACCTACTTCCAAGAACTTAATTTTAACATTATTGAATATTGTGAAGAAAAATACCCAGTACAGTCTAAATACTCTTTTGACTTTGAATCAGAGACAGAAACAAGCAACAAAGGCAAACAAAAATTGAAGCAATACTCAAAAACCACCCCAAATACTTTAATACTACCAAAAACAACTGTCAAATACTTACAAACACCTGAACAAGGAACCAGTTCAAAACTTCTACTTACTATTACACCTTTTCCAGCTTTACTTGCACAAACACAAATACCTAATTCATCTTTAAATTGATTTGCAAGACTAGAAGATTTTACATTACCTAGAAGTCCCACCAAACAACAAGAACCCTTTCAAACTAGTTTCAATCTCCTTGACTTTCTAGCTAAAAATCAAAGTGAACACTCTGAGACAGTAGCGAATGAAGAAAACGACTCTGAAATATCTGAAAAAAAATCAATAGACAGTAAAAACAAAGAAGACAAAATGACAGCATACATCACAAAAATCCCTGAATTTAATGGAGAAGACATTAAGACCAGTCTCCAAGAATGGCTCGACCAAGTTACTAAAGCTGGAGATGCAAATGGATGGAATGCTGCCAGAATGTTAAGAACAATTCTCTACTTTCTCAAAAGAACAACAGGCAAATGGTTCGAAAACTTGACCATCTCTTTTAATAACTGGACAGCTTTCAAAACTGTCTTCTTAGAACAATTCACTGATAATAACACCTCCATTACTCTTCGAAATTGTTTTCGCAATATCAAACAAAAACCTTCCGAATCTGTCATGACTTATATTGAGAAATTCAATAAACTTTTCAGACGAATTTGCCAACTTGAAACTAATGATTATTATTCTGATGCTCAAATCTTGGATCAATTTATCACTGGTTTAAAGGATAAACTGATTAAAAAGGTTTGCCCACATGCTCCAGAAGATTTAAACTCTGCCATTCAGCATGCAAAGAGATATGAAATGGCCATAGAAGAAGCCAATCATACAAAACTTGTGAACTTAGCCATTGGAAAGACTAACTCAGCAGCTAAAGAGAAAATTGACCAACTTACAAAGAAAGTCGAAAACTATTTTACCAACTAACAACAACAGCAACCCCAAAAATATCAACTATCTCAAAGACAGAATCAAAACAACTTCGTATCATTCTCTAATAACCAGCCTCAGAATTGCCATTACTGTGGAATTCCTGGCCACTGAAAAAAAGATTGCAGAAAGCTACAATGAGACCAACAAAACAGGAGTAATCAATGTTACCCTTTGCCACAACAATCTTATTACCAACTATCACTACCACTAGCTTACTATCCACCAAGACCACAATATCAAACCGATTACTATCAACCTGCTCCACAGCCAATGCAACAACAGTATTGACAACCCATTCAACATTACTAAGTACCTGCTCAAAGATTGGTTCAACAAAACCAATTTGCACCACAAAACTGATTCACAACAAACAACAACAGAACCAACCCAAATAACCAATTAATTCTCCGAAATCTAGCTCAGCCAAGACCCACCCATTATCATACTCAATCTAGCTATCTTACAATATCTGAAGAACAGGATTTTCACCATACTGCACTTTCGGAAGGTAGAGCTGCAGCATGACAACAAAACCCTTTCTATACTCCTACCACAATTCCACTAGCCAGAATTGCTAAAAATGCCAACCTTTCAGATATATTCCTTTTTGAGTTCAAAGCAAATAAGTCACCATTCCTGTTTAGCAATGCAGCCACCAATAAACAAAAAACAATCACTGCTATATACACAGAAGCAGAAGTTGAAGGAAAGGCAATTTGCTTGATCCTAAACAGTGGATCCACCAGAAGCATCATTACCTATCAGTTAATGCAACAGTTAAAGAAAAATGTTGACCAACCAGCTCAAACAGTAATCATTACTGCCGATGGCATGAAAAAGACTCCAGTAGGAGAAATTGACAATTTTTTGTTCACTCTTGATGGAATTACCATTTCAGTCAAAGTTCTTGTAATAGACATTCCTTAGTATCAAGCCCTTGTCAGAAATGACTGACTTCAAAAAGCCAATGCAAAATTAGACTGGGAAACCAAAGAACTACAAATCTCTTACCAAGGACAACATGCCCGAGTACTTGCCACTTGTGGTACATTCAACAAATGCTCTGAAAAAGCCCCAGCTTTTGAATTCAAACCAGAAGAAGAAAAACCAATAATCGAAACATTTATGGCTCTTGGATCAATGTCTAATTGGGCTGAGGAAACTGAACAAGAACATTTTACTCCACACTCTAAACCTAAAACTCCTGGATAGAATATCCCTTACTCAAAGCCTAAACCAAGGAAATGATGCCCCTACATTCCTCTTAAATGTAAGAACTGCCACAAGAAACTATCGTCAATAGGAGCTTGTATTTCACCTGAGGAAGAATATGAAAGTCATACCTGCTACTACTGCAAGGTCTGCCATCAAGAACAATGGAGCCACTTGATCAAAAAAAGCAGAAAATAGGATAGAACACCCTGTCTTACTTGTGGAAAGCAGCTTCTTGATGAATGTGACTGGATTGATGTCGCATTTAGAGGAGGAGTCTGCGATCAAACTTGCCAATATGCTCTTTCTATTGCAGAAAAGATAAAACATGGAACACCTTTCAATGCCGCATACAATAGCACCTTCAACAAACTCCATTATTATCCCCATGACGCCAAAATGATCTACAAACTTGCCATGGTTTTAATTAACGGAAGAACCAAAGAAGATGATCTTCAAATAAAAGAAGCTAAATATATCAAATATACCTTGGAATTAGCTGGATTTGATTATGAAAATGAAGTAGAAGTGTACCATCAAATCACAAGTCACACTTACCTAATCAAAGAAGCTCAAGCTCAATGGCTAGAGCAAATGAACATTAAATTATGTGAGGAATGCATAATGCCTTGTGATGAACAATAGTGTTCTGAATGCTATGCTCTTAGCATTCCATTACCCAGTGAAAGTGACGAATATGAAATCAAATTTGGTGAACCTAAAGCCACAGAAAAAATTGAAATGACACTTGTCTATCTTATCAAAAGTCAGCCTGCTTTACAGCTCAAATACTTTAACAACAACAGACAAGAAATAAAGCCTGAAAAAGCACATGAAATTGATGCTGGATACGATCTATGATATCCAAGAAAAGACACTTTAGTTCTTTAACTAAATTTTCTTACCAAGATCAATCTCAAAATTGCCCTCGAAATCCCACCAGAAGCAATGGTCTAAATTGCTTCACGATCATCATTGGCAAGCAAAAGAATTAATGTTAGAAGAGGAATCATAGATGCTGGATATACAGGAGATATTACAATCATGTTACAAAATGAAACTGATAAATCTTTCCGGATTGAACATGCCAAAAAAATTGCTCAAGTTATTTATTTACCCTTAATCAACATTTCGGGTTTACAATTAGTCAATCAAAGAGAACAATTGGGAAAAAGTGAAAGAGGAACCAATGGTTTTGGTTCAACTGGATGATTCACAGTTCCAGTAAACATAGCTCTTAATGAACAAAATGAATTTCACCAGATTCTATGACTTCTACAACCAATTACTATTTTACCTTTTGGGGAATATCCGGAAATCTACATCTGCCCAAAGCCAACAATCACACAACAAATTTTTGAATCCAATGAACAAATCTGCTTGGAACATAATATCTCGATTCCAAACATTTATATTCCAAAAGGAACAAAGAAAGTCCAAGTTACTTTTTACAATCTCAACAATTATCTCATAGTTTTATTAAATAACTTAGAAATTGGAGTCATTCACAGTAACATCTTTCAACAAGAACTACCCCAAACAGTTCTCAATTTTTCGAAAATCATTGGACATTCACTACCAAAAATCAACCCAAACTCCAGCTCTGAAAACTACTATGTTGTCATAGAAAAACTATCTCGAATCAACATGGGACAACTTGAACCACAACAACAGAACCAGCTCAAAGAGTTAATTGCAGAATTTGCTGATATCTTTGCCAAAAACAACAATGACTTAGGAAGAACTGATTTGGTTCAACACCAAATCTATACAGAAGATGCCAAACCAAGGCAACAACAAGTCTACCGAGTTGCTCCAGAAAGCCACCAATTTATCAGAGAAGAAGTACAATGAATGCTTAACAATAGCTTATTCAACCATCAATGAGTCCATAAGCCTCACCTGTGGTCCTAGTTAAAAAGAAAAATGGAAAGATACGATTTTGTGTTGATTATCGACAACTCAACAGCATTACTATTGGAGATGCCTACCCTTTTTCCCGAATTAATGACATGTTGGATGCCCTTGGAAAGTCCAAATACTTTTCGACATTAGATTTAGAGAGCGAATACTGGCAAGTTGCCATGGATTCCAAAGATTGCCCCAAAACAGCATTTACTACTCAAGAAGGAAATTATGAGTTCAATGTAATGCCTTTTGGATTATGCAATGCACTAGCAACATTCCAAAGACTCATGGATGTTATTTACAAAGGCCTCTTTTGGAAATCAGTAGTTGTCTATTTCAATAATATTGATGTTTATTCACCATTTTTTGAATTACACTTAACACACTTGCAAAAAGTTTTTCAATGATTATAGAAAGCAGGACTGAAACTAAACATTAAAAAATGCTACTTTGAAAAAACGAGTTTGGTCTTTCTTGGCCACATTGTGAGTAAAGATGGAATTAAACCAGACTCCAGAAAAATCAGTGCTGTCAAAAACTTTAAAACTCCTCAAAACACTACAGAACTAAAAGAATTCATAGGGTTAGCCTCCTATTATCGGAAGTTTATCAAAGAATTCTCAGAAATTGCAAAACCTCTCAACCAGCTTACTACCAAAAATGTTGAATACAAATGGACTGCTGAACACCAAAATGCATTTGAAATCCTCAAAGAAAAACTAACCACAGCTCCAATTCTCGCCTACCCAGATTTCAGCAACCAATTCTGGTTATCAACAAATGCCTTTTATACTGTCTTTGGTGCCATCCTATCATAGTTAGATGACAATAGAAATGAGTGAGTAATTGCTTATGCTAGCAAAACATTGAAACCAGCTGAAAAGAACTACTTTACAACAGAATTAGAAACTGCAGCAGTAATCTGGGCTCTACATCACTTTAATCTTTATCTCAGATCCAAAGAATTTGATATTATTACTAATAATATTGGACTCAAATAACTTTAAAACAAAAACACTCAGCTGAATGCCAAACAAACCCGATGGACAAGATTTTTAGCCAACTATTGATACATTGTACATCACAAACCAAGAAAACTCCATACTAATATTGATTGTCTCTTAAGAATGAGACAAAATTAGAAAACAGAACCAACACCCATTTGAATTAACAGCAACAAAACAACAAACAATGAACTCTGAAAACTACAACAATCTTAAACAATATTTGGAGACATTAACAATCCCAACAGATTGGTCCCCAGATGAAAAACGTTAATTACAACAACAAGCCAAACAATACTTCTTACACAACAACATTATTTATTATTGAAACTTCAGAAACCCAGACAGTTCACTCAAATTAATACAAGAACATGAAAAAAAACTATTTTATACAACATGCACTCAGACCCTTTATCAGCACATCTAGAAAAAGACAGCACCACCCAGAGAACACTAGAATATTACTTTTGGCCTCGAATGAGAAAAAACATTCATGAATATGTTAAATCTTGTGATAGTTGTCAAAAAAGAGAAGAAACTCGCCCTACAAAACCTTTAAACCCAATCAAAGTTGGACAGTCTTTTAACCAAATTGGTATTAATTTAGTCAGACCACTACCTATCACAAACCAAGGAAACCATTATATTGCAGTAGCCGTAGACTATTTCACTAAATGGCCTGAAGCCAGAGCCATTCAATGAGCAGATGCAAAATCAGTAGCAAACTTCATTTATGAAGACATTATTTGTAGACACAGATGCCCAATTGAACTTTTATCTGATCAAAGAACACATTTTGTGAACAATCTAATTCAAAAAATCTGTGAATGATTCAATATTAAAAGACCATTATCTTCACCCTATCATCCACAAACAAATAAACTTGTAGAATGTTTCAACAGAATATTGTGTGAATTTTTAGCCAAAGTCTCAACAGATTTTGAGCAGGAATGAGATATCTTTATTCCATCAGTGTTACTAGCATATAGAACACTAAAACAAGATACCACAAAACACATACCATTTGATTTAACCTATGGAAGAACAGCAACATTACCAATTAGTTTCATAGTGGAAACATACTCAGTACAGCCAATTAATGAAGACAACTTTCAGAAAACACTACAATGAAGAGCCTACACTCTGCTTAGCACATTGGAAGGAAAACAACGAATAGCAGCAACCCACATTGAACACTCTCAAGCTCAACAAAAAGAACGGCATAACAACAAATTGCCACCAATTACCAATGAATTTAAAATTGGAAACAAAGTTCTCTTACACAGAACTAAAGCCAAAAAACAATGGAATAGAAAATTTGAAAATAAATGGGATGGATCATTCTTTATTCATAAAATCCTAGGCAATGGATCATACAAGTTAAGACTTGATGACAAAATCCTAGCAAAAGTTGCACATGGAAATTGTTTGAAACACTATAATTCCAGAAACAATCCTGAACCATTAATTTCACAAATTGGTACACATTCCTTTTTAATCAATCCCAAAGATATTCCCTAAAATTTAGAATCAATAGTTGTTATTAAACAACCTCCCAACTTGAACACTTAATTTAAATTTATTATTATAGTTATTTCCTTATAATTTAGAAACAATCTCACAAAAACAAAACAAAAATAACATAAAAACCCATACACCAAAAATAATTTTCCTTTATTTTCAAATCTCTTATAATGACTATTCCTCAAAACATTCAACAATTATCCCAAAAACTAATGTTAGCTTTAAAAATAATACTGGAATTATCCATTACTGTTACTGAAAACCACATTAATTATACCCAAACAGAAGTAGTTACAAATTTAGCCCCAAATACATGAAAATATTACTTATATAAGAAGAACACAAGAAGTTATTTTGGAATTCACCTGCCAAAACTTTTAAAGCTTGCTTTAAAAGAAAACTTAATGCTCATTCCTATTAGTATTCTACCAAATGCTACTATTCAACAAAAACTTCAACTGTGTCTTAATAAAGAAAACTATGACTATACTCCAATATATAGATATTTCTACATTGGAAAAACACTTCACGAATGAAAACAGGAGCTTACAGCAACAAACCTCACAAAAAAAGCTATTTGGAAACAACTCTACAATAAATTCAAAACAACAGCTAGACCTACAAACAGTCATTATAAACTAAGAGCTGCTCTTAGACTTTATAACCTATCCCACACCTGTAAAAACGTCCTACAAAACCCAATTTTACAACCTTTGAAGATTCAATACATTGAAAAGCTCACAGAACTGAAATTTCAACAATTTTCAGATCAAATTTCTTCAATAATTTTGGATTATTATCTGGAAATTACAGACAGTACTTGGATTTTGACAGAGCTTAGTCTTGAGAAGGAGGTTATATTACCAGATGAAATTACCCTTATAATTCTTATCATTAATTAGCATTTCAAATTATCACTTATTACATTAGCAAAATATCCGAAATTATCATTTAATTAATAACCCAATTTGTACATAACACAAATGTAACCTAATTGCAATGATCAATCATGCAATACCCTAAAATATGTAACATTTAAAAAGTTTGCCGAAATTTGTAGAAATTTGCCAAAATAATTGATAGTTTACCGAAATATCTAATTGTTTGCAGAAATAACTTGTAGTTCGCCGAAATATAGCTTTAGTTCAGCAAAATTGTAGAAAAAAACAAAGTTCAAGTTCATAGAATAGTGTTATGACAAGTTGTATAAAAGAAGAGCTTTTCTTTTTGAAAAAATGTATCTTACTTTAGATTCATTACTTAGAACTATTCCTACACATATAAAAAGAAATAAATATCAAATAATTTGAAAAACCAAATTCTTTAATTATTGTACTTAGAAAATCCTCAAAACCCAACTAACATTTTGAAATTGATTAACTACTAATTTCAGTAAACTGTTAGTAACTCCAGGCCTGAATAGAAAACGTTTCCCTTGACAGAATTCTATTTCTTTTACATTTCTTTTATTTTTCTTTTTTTTTCTTATTACAATTATTAGAGTAGCTTACAAACGAGATTTCTGTAGAAGAGTTGACTTTCACAGCAAAGTAACTACACATTTTAGTGAGCTTCCAGATGAGCAATTTTTGGGAAAGAGTTGACATTTACTACAACATAACTATATAAAGTAACTGGCAAGGAATTGGCCATTCCACTATAAGTCCAGCAGTTCAAATTATAGAAGATAATTTGAAGATAAATTCAGTTATTGGAGGTTCAACCACATACAGACAACATGAATTCACAACAAACAGACATCAATGACATTTAAGAAAAGAGACCAAAAACCTCCAGTAACAGTATTAATAAATAACTTGTAACTGCTGTTTAAAAACCAGTTCCAAAAGTCTTGGAATTGTCTACTGAATTGTTCTTTAATGGGAAAGCAAATTAAGCAAAAAGACAAAGAATTAAGTTTAATAAAGTCTAAGTTATTTTTGTTGTGTGTTTCAAAGTGTTCTTCTGATTATTGTGACAGATATAAATAATTATTTATACAATAAGAAACAAAGTAGATTTTAACAACTTTACAGAAAGCATTACTTTTATGTTATAGGTTAGAATAATAAGCTAATAGATAATAAAAGAAAATAGAATTATAAAATAATAATAATAATCAAAGAAAGAATTACAATAAAAGAGCAAATTGAGTAAATAAAAATTCAATATGTGTAATCAATCTTATAAAAATTACAGTCATAAATCTTTTCTGGAAATTTGAAGATAAAAGAATGGTTTGTAATTGTCAACAAGATAACATTACTGTTATTATTCTATGTTTTAACTTGGTGATTTTTAGAATCAATAACAAATATTGTTATACTTTTCAATCATTTTTTTATTCAATGAATCACAAAAGCAAGCAATTACTTTTTAGGCTAATTTTAACAATACAAAATCAAAAAGAGAAAAAGATAAAATATATGAATGCCAACAAGTAATCTTTTATTTCAAGATGTTTAGATACTTAAAGGTAGAGAAAAGAGAATAAATGATATGAAAAGAAGTAATTGATAATGGATTTTATTTTGTTACTTTGATCATGTTTTTCTATAACTAAGAAACCTATTGTTTATATAGCTATTAAAAGTGGTCAATGACCAAGTTAATGACTAGGTTAATAATCAGGTCAATGATCAGATCAATGGTCAGGCTATTGATCAGGTCAATGATCACTATCTAAAAATAGGGTGGCTAATTATATGACATTAGTGGCTAATACATGTAATAACTAATAAAAAGTATGGGTTTTAACCGTAACAATATAAAACTAAATTGTATTTGTTATAAAATAAATGTAAAAATTTACTTTTTAGATGTTTATGTAAATTGTATTAAATTTGAAATATAAAGAAAAATACAACAAAAAATTGAATGCATAAACATATTTATAATAAACAAATATTAAATAATTACTTGAATAAAATAATAAATTTGTAGTTGCTTATATTGTTAAAGCATTAAATAAAAAATTTTTGATTGTAACCAAAATTACAATATTAATTGCAGCACTAATTTAAATTTAGATTAGCTTTTACCAACAGAGTTCACTAAACACTGTTCCAACGTTCGCGTGTTTTTATATATCTGCTTTAGAATGGGAATTATCGAAGGCGTACAACCGCTCGAAGAGCTATTCACCAACCCGGACACGTGTATAACTGAGTCGTGGAAGGAGCAGGTACCATTTAAGAAGTTTTAGGGAGTGCTTATAAAAAAGAGTAAAGCTGTAGCATGCCCCTTTTAAAACTTACTCAAACCAAATATGGGTTTCAAAATTTTGGATAATGTCAACACTTTAAGTCGCACACCGAAAGAAATATATACGAGTTGTTCAAGGAGGTGAAAAATTCTCAAGGTCTTGTTACGTAAGTTTTTTGATTTCAAAATCTCAGTATTGCTGGTACAATTGCTAATAATTTTGATATATTTATTTGATGATTTCCCTCGGTCTGGACGAATTCATTCATTTTTTGCGGACGGTCCATTAATTTTTTCCAAACAACGAGACGATTATAGGGTCAGTCTCCATCGCGAAAAACATAGGAATTATTTATTGCGCGGCACCCAACATCTGAGTAGGTATTTTGTGTCTTTGGACGCTAGTAAACCATGGATTTGTTACTGGATTATGCATTCTTTGGATCTACTGGGTGCTCCGATTACTGCAGATTTAATTAATAGGTACTTTATACAGGGGAAAATTTTCGCATTTAGGGTTTAAGAATTTTTTTGAATGTAAAGACGCGCCAAATCTACGCAGATTCTAGCACATGAATAAGAATATTAACTTTCACTCATTATTGAAAAAAGTGGAATATCAACACTTGCTAAATACCAGAATTCCACAGGGGGATTCGGCGGTGGATCCGGACAAATTTCACACGCGGCTGTTACGTATGCTGCGGTGAATACATTAGCAATTTTTGGTACGAAGGAAGCTTATGATATAATTGATAGGCAAGTCATTTCCCTTTGTAATATCTTAAGCCTTCTAGTTCTTATAATTTTAAATCCAACTTCACTAATCAATCTGTGAACAGAGAAAATCTTTATAAATGGTTGCTGAAGCTGAAAAAACCCGATGGATCATTTGTGATGCACGAAGGCGGGGAAGTTGATGTGCGGTTAGGAATCCTTGAATTTTTGAGCGCTCATTTACGCCATTTGAAACGGAGTTATTAAATAAAAAACTTAATCTTTCCAGTGGTGCCTATTGTGCATTATCCGTAGCGCTTATGACAAATATTCTAACATCGGAACTCATTGCTGGAACCCCTAAATGGATAAAAACGTATGGCACAACCATTCTTGGGTTATTATCAAAAATGATTCAATGAACAAAATACTACAATTTATATTTCATCACGCTTTGTACTTAGGTGTCAAACTTTTGATGGTGGGATTGGTGGAGTACCAGGTGATGAGGCACATGGTGGGTATACGTTTTGTGGTGTAGCTGCCATGGAAATAATGGGAACAACACATCTTCTTGATATTCCACTGTTATTGGTAGGCCAACATTTACACAACAAAATGTCTATGATTCTGCATTAAATCTGCTTGGTAACTCTATATGATCAGTCGTATGCATTTTAGAAATGGGCTGTATCGCTTCAGATGAAGTTGGAAGGTGGGTTTCAAGGTCGGCCCAATAAACTAGTTGATGGCTGTTACTCGTTCTGGGTTGGTGGCTTGTTCCCCTTATTAGAAGCAATATTAACACGACAACAATATGAAAAGCGGGCCCAGCCAGGTGGGGAGGAACTCGCTTCGTTTGTTGGTATGTCTCCATATAACCAAAAAATTTGGCGGAATTTTTTTGATTATTAATTTAATGAAGTATCTGTTTCTTTAGCCCAACCGTTATTTGATCGCGGTAAATTCTAAAATTCTTAATACGTCAACAATTGATATTTAATCACCTGTGTATTAAAGATTGCTTCATTTTACGCGAAAACAGAAGCTCTTCAGGAGTATATACTGGTCGCATGTCAGTCGCCCGGTGGTGGACTCATTGATAAGCCTGAAAAAGGACCCGACTACTATCACACATGTTATTGCCTAAGTGGGTTATCCACTGCTCAGCATCATATTATTTTCGACGTGAATAGAGAAGAAGAACTAACAAATGAAAGACGACACACAAATAGTAACAGTTTGAGTGGCAGGGAGCGATCATTGTTATGGGTAGAAGAAGTGTTGGGAAAAAATGTGGTCGGCTTGCCAGAAAATATCGTGGTAGGTTATTGATTTTCAACTTTTCTATTCAGTGAAGTCATTCAAAATTGATTAGGCCCATTTTTTTTCAGCGCGCAACCCACCCGGTTCATAACGTTTCTCTTCCTAAAGCTCATGCGATAATCAATTATTACAAAGACTTGTAACATATTTAAGTTAGTTTCTTTTGTATTTTTATTCCTCATTTTATATTCATTCACATATTATAAATTCAAAGCTAAAAAATGCTCTTGGCTGTTGAAAATTGAGCCCATTAGTTTGAGAACCAAAAACAAGCGCAATATGAGATTGCAAATTTCGTCCGAGTTAAGCTGAACAATGTGAAAATGCCTAATTCAAGTTAAAAATTAAGCCCACATGTTTCTCTTGCCACAATGATTTGCATGGATACTTCTCATCAGTTCTCCCCGAGAACCATTTATGGTTTTCCCACGATTGCTTCCTAGGGCTACCATTAATAGAAAAATAACTCACACCTTGTTTCTCTCACAAGTGATTACCAGTAAATCGTAGCGTCGCTAAGAGTCGGTTTGATTAACAAACCTTCGTGAATTTTCTAAGAATATTTTCGTTGACTTCGAGTTGCTGATAATTTCCGCTATTACTCGCAATCCCTTATCGATCTGATATAGTAATTTTTAGTTTAACGAAGACTTCTCAGGTAAATCTAGATGATTAACTAGGTCGCCATTCAGTAAAAAGAATTCTAAATGTAAGTCACCATAAATTGTTTTCGCCTATAAATTCTGGGTGCTTTCTCATCATGTCAAGACTCTAAATGTAAATAACTCTGGGTATTCCCTCATCAAATCCTTGTAGTGATTAATTATCAGGTAGGTCTGAGAATGTTTCTTTTCCTGTTTCAGTTCTCTTATGGAATTTATATTACTCGAGGAATCTTTGGACTCCTTCGAAATAGTTAAAGGATTTGACATCTGCTCCCGAAACGATGGATTCCGAAGCAAAAAAATGGATTAACCCATTCGCTCATTTGAATTTTCAATAGATTGATCACCTATCCTGAGATAATTGTCATAGAGTTTCGGGGGTATCACTGTCCAATTGCAAGGCATATTGGGCCTCCTCCAGCATTTCATGCCATGGATAGCTTGGTATGTATCTGTAATTATCGGTCATTAATTCATCATAATTTATCTCGTCGTTTTCTGAAATGTTTGCCCAAGCCTCTTCAAATTCGGAATTTATCCCTTGCTGAGGTGGCGGCCGAAGCCACATGTGTTCGCGGATACGTTTATGCTAGCAAATTAAAAAATGAATCATTATTTTGAAGGTTATTATCAAGTTCATTGTTGAATCAGGGATGTAAAAGTTAAAAATTTACTTGTTCGCGATCATATTCCATGCGTTTCAAGATTTCTTCCTTCCGGAAGGTAGTGGCTGTTACAGGAGGAGAGCTAATTCAAAATAAAATATAAATGATTTCTTCTTAATACTGGAGCTTGGGTCAAATTTAGACAAACTATAGCAATGCACTCAAATAACCAGGAGCATTTTTTAAGGAATGTTAAAGAATAATTTAAAAATTATACCTTTGCTCACGTTCCCTTAAAACCTGTTCAGCCGCGTCAATCACGGCATCAGGATGATAACCTTTTTCTCTCCAAATCGAGAGCACCTTGGGGGAATTTGTATAATTAGCGCGTACTGCTAATTTCTCAGACTCCCCTTTGCTGTAAATCAAGGTAAGGCTTTTTCATCTCACCTTGCGCGTATTTGCAATGTTTAGCCTTCCCTCTGCTCCTTCAGGAACGATGTTTGCGACTATACCAGCCAAGTTTTGCCTGATTAAGTCGGTATAGCCTGTGAACTTTTTCCATAAGGAGGCCTCTGTCATATAATCGTAGAGGTTTAAGTAGTTTAGGCGATGAATTACTTTAGCCTGTTAATATGCCGCGTACGAGAGCAACAGCAATATAAAGATTTTATCGGTTAATTTAGTGGTAATTTTGCACGTTTATACGAGCTAAAAATTTTAAAGACATTTTTGAAATTCTGAATTGACATAATTTTTATTGCTTGTCATTTGCGAAACGATAGATAGGACCAAAATATTTTATCTGAAGCTATAGAGTTTACGAGATATCTTAAGAGCACGATAATGCGAAGCTAGAATACTATTAATCACTTTTCAATATCATAACCGGAAAAGATTATCGAGGCAAAGCAAATTTTGCAAGAAAGCTCTGCTTTTGTCCTTTAGAAAGAGCTTTCGAAAGAAATTTAACTGTTATTTGTATACCTCTTCCAAGGACTCGTTAATACAGCTGAACAAATCCTCGCAGTGAACGCGGTGACATATAGCAAAGGCACAGGCATCTTTTTGAGTAGCTTGATAATGTGACATCTTCTTTAGAAAACGTAAAAAGTCAAGTCGAGCTTGGAACGGGTCCATGGTTTTATTAATGGTAGAGGAGCGGAGATTGTTGGCGGATACTTTGTTTTAGGTAGAACCTAGACGTAAGAAAAAGAGGTTAAGAAACAAGTCTTTGCAATTTGAAAACAACTTCTAAAATAGGTCATCAAAGCCCACTGTTCAGGGTAACTTATCAGTAGGATCTGTCTGTCAGGGTATATCTGATATGATGATTTTATTGCTCAAAAAAGTTTCTTCTGCAATTTTTGTAAATTTGCCTCGATGTCTAAAACGAATCCAAAGAAAATAGAGACTGACCTCCCAAATAATATATCTATCTCCGAAAAACCATCCTTTCGACTGGTATCGGAGCCTCTCGTGTCTCGAGAGGTACTAAGAACACCAAGTTCTCCCAGACAATCTCCAAACTCTACGAAATTAGTTCTTTCAGAACACCCTTCTTACCCACCCTCTTTTCACGAAAATGAAGCGGCTCGGGCAGTTCGCATACATTCAACGTTTGCCGGGCTTGACAAAAACGGTACTGGCTTTCTTGACCGTGATAAAATACAGAAAGGCTTGAGCGAGCATAAATTTCCAGCACGCAACAAGTATGCATCAGAACTCTTACAAAGATGTGATACTTCGAAAGATGGTGTGGTGGACTTTGACGAATTCAAGGCTTTTGTCGAGGAAAAGGAAAAAGAGTTGTGGAAGCTTTTCCTCGAGATTGATAAAAGTCGAGATATGCACTTACAACCAGAAGAACTGGAGGGGGCTTTCCGGAAAGCGGGTGAGGTTTACACCTAACCATATAATTAAAGTCAATTTCATGTATGAACTTTCTTTCATCTCACAATAAAATGCCTTTAATTATATCAGGCATTCAATGCACCAAAGAAGAAATCAAAAAGTTTATTGATATTATGGATCAAGATGGCAATGGAATCATTGATTTCGGAGAATGGCGAGATTTCCTTTTGGTATTTGGTAGTTGAATTGAGAATTCTCCAATTGAGCTTCTCGGATTTTCTAAATTTAATCAGAATTTTTGTCCAGCTGCTTCCAAGTGAAACGAATCTTCAGGAAATATATAATTTCTATCAATCGGGAGCTCAAGTTAATATTGATGGTGAAGTAGTGATTTCGCCAACAGATCCAAAGTATTTTCTTGCGGGAGCCATAGCTGGTAGGCTATCTGATTATGTTTGCTTTACCTTGGTGAGCGTAGAAAACCAAATTCTAAGTCTTATTGGTGCAACAGTTCTTTAACTAACCCTTCCTTTAGGGGCTGTCAGTCGGACCGCTACTGCGCCTTTCGATCGTCTGAAAATATATCTCCAAACACAGACCGTTTCACCACGGAAATTAAACGTCTTTGTGAAAAGAGGGAAAAAGCTTAATGAATTGAATGAAATTCCATCTATACCCCCTGGCTGGAAGAAAGCTACCACCGCCATTAAGGAATTATATCAAAAAGGTGGAATATTAAACTTCTTTCGTGGGAATGGACTTAATGTTGCTAAAATCGTTCCAGAGAGTAGGTTTGTGTGCGGCCAGTAAATAAACGTTGTTGGTGTGGCTTTAGTTACTATGAATTTACACTAATATTTAATCCAAATTTCCAACTTATTAGCATAAAGTTTTATGCTTATGAACAATCAAAAGCTATAATTGCTTATTCGATGGGTACCGAAGATATAGAATCGATAGGAATTTCAGGAAGATTTCTTGCTGGGGGGATAGCCGGCTTGATGTCTCAATTTATAATATATCCATTGGAAACTCTCAAAACGAGGTTAATGAGCTCAGCGGGTATGGGATCTCCATCATTGAAAGGGAGTCTTTTACTACGCACGGCTAAAGATATGTGGAATATACAAGGGACACGGACATTCTACAAAGGCTTGACTCCTGCTATGATTGGAGTGTTTCCATATGCCGCGATTGACATGAGCATATATGAGAGCCTAAAAATGGCATACAGGAAGTGGGAAGAAAAACGGGATACTGTTAAAAAGTCAAACCAGTTTAGCGCGCTTCTCTCATTAGGTTGTGGAACGACGTCTGGTTCTATAGGGGCGACAATAGTATATCCTTTATCGCTTGTGCGCACACGGTATGATTTCAAACCTTTTTCACCATTAAGAATTTGAGATAATTTTGGCCCTTTATTCCGTTGTATATTCTCATTACCCGATAAAATATATGACATTGAGAACTTTTAGATTACAGGCCCAAGGTACCCCAGGACATCCACAAACATATGCTAACGCGTTGGATGTTATTAAAACAACATATTCTAACGAAGGTATTCGTGGATTTTACAAGGGATTGGCACCAACATTAATAAAGGTGAGTATGTTCTTTGATGTCGATAATGTTCTCAAAACTCAGTTATATGCTATCTTTTGATATAGGTTGTTCCAGCCGCAGCGATCACCTACTTGGTTTATGATCAAACGAAGCATAAAATGAAATTAAGCTAAATAAAATTATTTTAGAGAGTATCGAAAAATTCTCAACTGTATTTATATCTTTTCATTTTAGTAAAGTAACTTTTTTCGCAAATCCACTTATTTAATTCTGAATTAGAAAGACTTGAGCATTAAATTTTTTCATTATTTGGGATTTCAATGTTGACCCTGTTAGAAAAGGTAACTAAGCAGTATTCTAACAATTCAAATTAATATATCAAAATTACCCTTAGTCAGATATTAGAAATTTATCGCAAAAAGAATTTCTGCATGTGTTCCTCATGGATTCTATTCTCTTCATTGCCTTGATCAATCACCTGATACTGAATTTTAATATCGAGATCGCGTGGGTTATCGAATCTTTTGCGACATTCAAAGGAGCCGGTTATTTTAGTCCCTGAAAAATAGTCAGAAATTTAAGGTTACAAGATTGTTCTGCAGATAATAATTTATATTAGCTCTGTAACCTTGGGACACAGGAATTCCTTTCTCCAGCAAAAACACCGTTTGTCGCCAATGGGTAGTCTCGCTTTTAGGTCCAGTTGAAAAACTTGTGATCCCTTCTACTTTCTGTTCGACATTCTGAAATGAAGAAATCTCATGATCTCGTGTGAACCATGTATCAAAATATCCCAAAAGTGCGTGAATATTTGCCGATCGATCGGCGGTTAGCGTGAAAGGCACGTTAAAATCCAATTCACTTTTTTTAATTGTATCCAATGATATTTCCTAGAGTACAAATAGTTATTGCAATATTTTTACAAAGAAAACCACTCTGAAAACTATTACCTTAATAGAAATTATATTGGTTACGATTGCTTTTGCTTCCACAGCTTCTATGTGAGCAGCAGATTGTACTTGTGAACGCATAGGTGACATGTCGAACCCTAGACAGAGAGATTTGCCGATATCAATTTTTCCTGCAAGAACGATCCCAAGTAAAATATTAACTTCCAGAAATTTACCATATACATCATTCCAAAAATCCAATAGATCATTGACCATGTCTTCCTCCTCGATACCTGTCAACATAATCTGGCAATGGGATGGTGCAACTGAAAGTAGATTCTGAATTTATTGTGATTGAAAATTAAAAAAAAAACATGAGCAAAATGACTACATACGTAAACCACCAGGAGCAAGCCATCGATCACGGGCAAAAAGAATCGAATCGAGCATCGCTTCAAACAAAAGAAAGTAACCCATCCATTCTGATATGATTATGTCGACCTTGGGAACTGGGAGCGTTACCTCCTCGATTTTGCCCGGTATTAGACTAGGCTCAGTTTTTAGAGATTAAAGATTGGACCAGAGATTATAGATAGACATCGAACGGAATAATACATAAATGACCTACGTGATAATGTTTTCCAATTGATTTGCTCTAACAATTTCTCTTGCTCGCTCGATTATGGCAGACTCATCAACCGAAAGGACTGTATAAAAATAGAAAATCTAGTTTGATATTAAATAACGCAGAACATTCATAAAACATTTTGCTCATCAGAAATTGATGCAAATGGCAAAAAGGTACCTCGAGCTGCCCCAGCCCTTGCGGCGAACAAGGAAAGTATGCCCGTTCCTACAAATTTATTATCATTGAGATATACTCAAATGATACTGTTGCAAAGCGTAAATTGAAAATCTGAACAGATTCAACTTGCCGCATCCAACGTCCAAAACAACCTAATAGAATTTAGGGTACTCAGGCACATAATAGTATAAAAAATCGCATTCTGAAGTGACAAGAATTTCCACAACATACTTTTCCCTTGAAAATACCTTTGTTTTCGTAAATAAAATCACGATAGCTTTCAGTACGAACTCTATCTTTGAGCATCTCTGCATGTATGCCTTTCAGGGATAAATATTGAAAGAATTCTCATTAATTATGTACAGTTTTATAGGAATTCTTTAGATTTTATTATACCGGTTTTGGCATATGAGTTATAATAATAATTCCCATGATCCTCTATTACAGATGGCGTTTTATTAATAGATGAATGCTCGCTAAATTATTTGAGCAAGAAATTGAATTTAATCCAGATAAAATTGAATGTTAATGATAATAACTTCGAATCTGCAATACCAATGGATTTACCTGCTTGTATCAAAGGACTCCTTAAGAAAAACTTTTTTAACCATCCCACGGTACTCGGTGAATTGAGTTTCAATCCTTTCGCAATGGACCTCGCTATTAAATAAACGTTCTTCGCTGATATGCAAGCGTTCAAGAAGTTCTTGTTCAAGTGGTGTTGTCGGGCTGAATTCTAATATCCAATTTTACGTCATCAATCAAAGATGGAAATTTAATGTTAAAACCGAAAACGAACGGGCAAATGTTCGTCAAGTTGTCCGCACTTTCTTTGTATATTGAGCCTGTATTTTTGAAGTCTTCTTCAGGTTCCTCACTATCAAATGCTATAAGTTTTAAAATTTTAGTTTCCCAATAAAATCATACCCATAGGTCTTTATTAAGGAATCGAGCATCCTACCATATAACAACGGATCATCATCAATTACTGGCTTAAGATACTCATCGTCATTAAGAAACGTTTCAGTCCCGCTTATAATGTAGGGCGTAGTTACAAGTTGAGGATTGTGAAATCCCTAGTTTCATTGATTAAAAATCTTAACTAATATTTTCATTGTCAAAACTGTAAAATGAATAGTCACCTGGTACCGAATATAGTTGAGTAATCGAATACATTGATAAAAATCAAGATCTACAAAAATAAAAAATAAGACAACTATCGAAAACACAGCGGGCTAAAATATTAGCTAATTACTGAAATTTGCTTTGATTCCCCTAAAATCAAATCCATGTTCCTCCTTGCAATGTTTGAAAGCATTATTGGGTGTGGAAAAAAGGTCGCTACAGAATAAACATTTTAAATTGGTTTGTGCTTCCTCTTCCTCCCAATCATCCCACCGTTCGTCTGTAGTGAAGTATCAGCAGAAGCATTATGAAAAGTTTGCATTTTAATGAACGTAAACATCCGAGGAAACTTTATAAAAGCGATAGCAACCATTAGGGTCACATTCTGACCCGCTGTATTCAGAATGGACAGATACTGTTGGACTAGAGTGTTGAAATGCCATTTGTTCGACAAGTCACGCGGAAAATTTTGAAATGAAATGCTCTCCGATCGGATATTCAACCTAGATCTAATTAAAAGCAAAGATTTTACAAATAGCCATGACTCGTGCGTTTTTTACATGTGACTAGCCACCCAAGCTGGTCAAGATTAAACTACAAAAAAAAACATACTCAAAACAAACATTCTATGCATAATTGCAATTATATTATTGCTTTCAACTATACCAGCCAACCATATTTGCATCAGACTTAATATCATGATTTTATAGCTTTTAAAGAGTTATTAATTTATTAAAAATATTATTACTAACAAAAAGAATTATATTATTATTATTTATAATTTTATTAGAAAACCCATCTATTTTACATTTTAATTTAAGATTCACTATATTTGTACACAATTTACAAATAATTTTACCAATATTGTAAATAATTTTCTTAATTGCAAAAAGTTTTTTTAATTTAGTATTTAAAAAAAAATACTTATTAATTTTATAACCAAAGTAAATTCAGCTAATTTAAATTTTAACCATAAAATTAGCAATAACAACAGAATAAAAAGCCAAAATAATAATAATTTATATATATATATATAATTTTGTATAAGTAAAATAATTTGTATAAAAAACCAATTTTTTAATTTTAAAAACAATACAGCCAAAAAAATTTTATTAACTTGGGTTTAAAAGTATTTTTTAAAATGATTATTTTTTTAATTAAAAAAAATTTTAACATTGTTATTTAATAAAAACAGATTAACAAATCAAAACAATATCTAAAAATATATATAATTTAAAATACATAATTTTATATTATTATTATTTAATAAATTTTAACTTAATACTAAAAACTTTGTTAAAAATACTTATTATATTTTTAATATTACTTATAATAATTTTAAAAAATATTATAAAAAACAATAACAATAAAATTAAAATTAAAATCAAATATTACACAATTTTAAGAAAATAAATTAACAAACTTAATTATATAATAATATTCAAAAAATTTAAAATATAAATTTTATACAAAAAAATTAAATATTGTCTTTAAAAACAGATTTTAATTTAAAAAAACATGTAAAAATTTGAATATAATTTTAATAAAACCAACAGTATTTTTAAAAAACATTATTTTTATTTAATTAATTTAATTTTTAAAATTAAATAATTTAAAATTATATGTAAAATCATAATTTGTTTTATTTTTAAAATTAATAAATATTAGCTAAAATTTAATCTATTAATTAAAATTAATTTTGGTAAATATATTATTATTATTATTATTAAATAAAAAAAAGCTATTATTTATAATTAAATTTAGAAAAATCTGCAAAAAAACTTTTTTTCTTGTTAATTTTCTGGTTATAATAAGAACTTAATTCACAGATCAGTTATGATTAAGTATATAACACATAGTAAAATTTTATACAAATCTACTATTAGAAGCACCAAACACTGGTTTTTTATGCTATTAGCAGCTACTGTATTAATCAAAGCAATTAATAATACAAATATATGAACTTTTGCAAAAATAGTAAATAAAAACATGTGTACAAGATAATAATAATTCTGCTTTTTTTCATGGTTTTTGCTATGTAAGAAACCAGCATTTTTGCCTCCATTTATATAGTAAAAGTTATCAGCATTCAATAATTCAAAATTTTTACAATTAATAATATGCCTTTTTTTGGAGAAAGTGTAAAAGCTTACAAAGATTTTATAACTATAGCACACTTAATTGGCTTTATTACACCCATACTCTCTTTTTTGTTAAGCAAATTAAAATTAATTAAAGTGTTTTTTTGTTATAACTTGGCAGTTGTTTGTCAAGCTTACATAGGAAAAAATTAACCACACCCTCATTTATTGTTTTATCATCTTAATTAGTATGTTCATCAGTTTTTTTATGGGAACAATATGACCAAAAATAAGAAAACTGAAACATGATGAGAATGATATCAATTTTGCAGGTGGTTTTTCTTATTATTTATTTTCTATAGCTATTGTATCTTCTGAAGAACTTTTAGCTTTATTAATTTCTAATATTTATTATACTTGTTTATTTGCAGTATCTTTAAAAGCACAAAAAAACCTCCCAATCTAATTTTGAATTGTATTTACTTTTGGAACATCCTTTTACACAATTTTTTCTGATTCTACAAATCTTATAAGTTCAATTTGTATTTCTTTTGCTAATATGCGATCTTAAGAGTTTGAATTTCCATTTATAAAAAAACTTTGCAACAACATATTTATTTTTTTTGACATATGTTTTCTTTTTTCTTTTCCACTCATTTTCTGATTATGTTTTAGTGCCCATCTTTTTGGTAGTAGGTATTTTTGATCAATCAGGTTATGATTCTTTTGATTAAAATTCTATATAAGATTTTATGAACACAATTAAAAGACTTACTTTAGATTAAAAGCAGTGGCATCTTAATTTATATTTTACAAATATGAGGTTAATATCAAACAATCTTATTATTTTATTTAGAATCAATTCAAGAAGACACATTGACTTCATAATCTTTTTTTGGTCTTTTCAATAGTCAGTTTTATTATTGATTAATTTCTAATATCATCTATTCTTTAAGTATTTTTTAATTAAATATAAAGATAATATTAGTATTATTTATATTATTGTTGCTACAAACAATCTTCAGATTAAATCTACTTAATATTTATGGCATTTGCATCTCCCAATTAATGAGATTTTTAGTATGCTCTGAAAAAAAGATTTTGGTCTAACAATCTCTGTATTACATAAATTTTCTATAGCTGCTAGTGAATAATTCTTTCAACTGCCAACATATGGAAGTGGCCACACACAAATATAATCCACCAGCAGTCTTTTAGTAGACTATTCCCAATAATAATACTTGGAAATTCCTGGTATAGTTTTTATAAGCACTTTTTTTCTTTTGTTTTCTGCTTCTATTTGACCATGATCTGGTTCTATATTCACAAAAGAGGTGTTGGCAATATTTTGACTGGCTTTTATGATGTTATTATTCTTCATAATATCAAATCCAATTTGTACATATTGTTTAATTGCATGAGCAATCTGGATAAAATTAGTATGAGTAAAGAAATAATATAATCTAGTTTTATATTTACTTATTGAGACATAATGTGAATCTATTATAGTTTTTGCTTTATCTGGTTTAAAAAACTACCAACCTAGCACTTGGATATTATACCATTTAAACTAATAACTTATGATAGCTATAAGCTGAGAATTGTGATAATAAAAACTATTTTCAGAAAGTATGTAAATCCATTTTGGTTTTTTTCATATTGTTTCAAATACAGCTTCAAATAATAAAGCTGTAAACCAAGCATTTTGCTTGGTATCCATACTCCAGTGGTCATAAGCTCTAACAAACAATTTATTTTCATCAGGCTTTTTTATAAACACAAGAATTATATACAAGATCTATCCTTGTTTGCCAAAAAATGCTTCTTTGGTTTTTCTGGCTGATTGAGATAATACTCACATTTTATAATCTGCTATGATTATAGCACCATTTTTATCCAACTGATTCAATGCAGCTTTAAATTGTGCATTTAGATAAATTTTTTTTGCTTGATGTGCAAGAAAATATTGAAATCTATCTCTAATTTCCACATACTATGAAATTCATCTAAGCTAACATAAGATTTTATGAATTTAAACAATTCAAAATGTTTTTGGCACTCTTGACAACTTAAGGAATATGATTTATCACATTCTCCAAAAGCATATAACAAGCAATGATTGATACAATTATTATGTGATATTATACTATTAGCATTAATTATCAATTTATTTTCATAAGTTTGTTTCATATGTTGATGTAGCTTTTTAATATGTGACAAAATATTATTCTAAAAATTTAGGTAAGTAAATAGTATTAATTATAAAACACAATATATATTAATCCCAATTTTTTTGTTAGTAAAGATTCTACATGCCAGTCTTTTCAAATCTGAAAATGCTTCATAACTATAATTATTGCATGTTTGATACAAGCCACCCAGATTTTCACAATAACAAATATGTGTATTATTAGCCAATTGTCCCATAAATAAAGTTTTTTTTATTCTGTTTGAGTAAGTTTTAGAAAATTTTTCCCATAAAGCTTTTTTTTGGTCTTTCATATACAAAACAGACAAATTTAATTTTGAGTTTACTTAATTATAATTAAATTAATACAATTTGCTAAGCTTAAAATTAAAATAATTACTTTTTTAAAAATATTTATTGAGATTTTTTTAAAATAAAATTTTTTAAGTTATATAAAATTTATTGGCATTTTTTTTGTAAATTAAAAAAAAATTATTGGTTTTTATAATTATTTTTTAGTCGTATAGTTTTTAAGATTAATAAATTAATCTTTTAATTTTATAAAATATATTGTTTTATTTCTTATTTTCTTAATTTTGTTTAATAATTAAAATATAAAATTGTTATTTTTGGTTTATAAAAAAACTTAAATATTATAATTATAAAAACTAATATTTTGAAAAACTATTATATTTTGATAAAAAATCTTTAAATATTAATATTGTTTTAAATATTTAAATTTAAATATGTAATATAATATAATATTAATATAATATTATATGTTATTTAACTTTAAAATAATATTATATGTTATTTAACTTTAATATTAAACAAATATTATAATATTATTATGTTTTTATTTAGTATTATATTAATATTACAAGACTATTTTTAGTGTTTAAATTATTAATATTTTTTATGTAATTATATATTTTTTAAATTATTAAGATATATAAATATAAATATATATTTTTTTAGTTCTATTATTTTATAATAAAAATATTATATTGCTATTATTTAATTTTAGTTTACATTATCTACAAAATTCAAATTAAGGCATTTTTGTTTTTTCTTATTTTTAATTTATTAAAAATATATATATATATATTATAAAATAAATAATAAAAGAATTATACTTAATAAAGCATTTGAGATTTTAAAAATAATAAAAAACACATTTTATTTTATTTTCATTATTTAATATAATTATTTCAAAAATTAATTAATGATTTTTTTATTATATTAAATAAAACTCAAATTAGATATGTTCAAAAAAAACAGACAATTTAAAATAGTTTCTGAAATACATTATTAATACATTATTAATACTTTTTATACATTTATCGAAAAAAAACACATTATTTACATCAGTTGACATTTTTATTAATGAAACTCAAAACAACACATCTCACTTTTAAAACAATTATATAAAGAATTCAATACAGTAGCTGAACCAACCTAAATTACAACTAATACATAAAAGCTTTAATTAACATAAATTATTTGTGGATTTATAAATTTTTATTGATTTATAGTGTATCTTTTAAGCAAAAACTCGAGATATCATACCGATCTGCAGGTTTTATGAGATCTAACTGACTATAAAATAAAAGGTTTTAACTTTTTTTAGGGAAATTTCTCTCGCGTCCTTGCCACCTTTGCAATGCTGCGTTTTCCCAGTCGTATAAGTCAAAGCGTGTTTAGAAACATTTCAGTCAGAAGTGCCTCTACAGCTTCTGTTCCTTCGATTGACAACCTTGAGACGCGCTGGAAAAGTTTGTCGAGTCAGGAACAACAGACCCTCACGAAAGAGCTCGAAGAACTTCAGAAACAAGATTGGCATCAACTGTCGGTTGACCAGAAAAAAGCTGGTAGACTAGAAACCCCTAATTAAATTCAATAATGAATTGCAGATACAGGACCTACTTCAAACCTTCTTCTTTTCATTAGCGTATTATGTTGCCTTTGGTCCGCATGGACCAAGAAAGCCGCTACATGGATCAAATCACGGCATCAAAGTGTCTATCGGGGTAATTGGGTGTCTTCTTGCTGGTGTTGGACTATTCTATTATATCGAGTCACTTGGTATGTTTTTGGGAATTTTAATTATGAAAAATTTGTTGTAGACAATTAAGCTGCTCTATATTAACAATATTATATGTAATCTTTATTGGAATTCAAGTACCCGAAAAACCACGTACATTGACCAGAGAGTGGGAGGAAGCTACTAACGAAAGGCTGCGTCAAGAGAAAGTTAATCCAATTAGCGGTATTTCCTCTGAGGACTATAGTGGAAAAGGCTATGTTGTTTCCTCGAAATGACCCGCTAAGCAACTTGAAACTTGATAATTATTTGACTGTGCAATATTTGATTGGTTAAATATTTACTTCGCATCAATAGTCAAATGGTTGAATCCGCCTTAGGACAATTTAGGATTGTCTAGTAGAATGGACATGTTGTAATAATATTATAATTATAATTTTTGAGGAGAATCAGTATTTTTAGTGCTTCTGTGCATTACATGAACTAACCGCTAGCCGTCTTATAATAGAATTTAAATAGTAGTTTTGCTCGAATTTCGATCCTTTAACATCACGAATATAAGTATCATACCTTTCTAATTTTCCATAAACGGGTACAACAATCATTGAGCAAATTTTTTTGATTGAATCGGTAAACATACCTGATTCATGAAACAGACTATTTCTCTTAAGATGGTGTAAATAAGCTTACAGTGATGTGATGCAATGAAAATATGCATTTTTTATTTATAGAAATTTTAGGTTTAACAGGATAAACACCTGAAAAGTCATCTAAAATATACAGTTCACTCATAAATTAACTAACCTTTATATACTCAGATCTTTTAAAGCTTTTTTGAGTTTATCATGCATTTCACTACCCTCAAAAGAGTTCTTCGTCCGACCGATCAAGGTTCTAAGCAAGGATTTTGCTTGATATCGCCAATCTTTACATACCAACTCTTCAATGGTGTTTCCCATGCTCTTGATTTCTGTAGCATTTGTTGCTGCCGCCGATTGTTGATCTACTGGTTTGATTACTTTCAACTCGCCCAAATTCTGGTAAGTTTCAACAACTTCTAGTGCTGCTGTGGCTGCTTGATCAAAAACCTCAGCAGACGTTTCTAAACGTGGATCGTGCAAGAAACATCGATAAGCTTTTAAAAGAGCCTCCAAAGTGAGATCATATCTTTTCTGGGAGAACCAAAAGTTCCCGCAGATGCGCCAGATTTTAGGGTTGTTAGTAACACGCGAAGTAATCCCCTCAAAGAGCAGCCGTTCAACTTTGGGCACGAGAAATTTAACATTGTTTTTATCAGCATCAAGAATTCCTTGGGTTACCGAATTCACAATAATTTCTAGAACCTCAATATCAACACACTTTTCTTTCTCTTTTTGCCATAATAAGTCTACTACACGTTGCATAGCACGTATGGCTTCTGAAAATTCACCTATATCAATGGCGGTATACATATAGTTGGTCCATACCTTCCAATTATCGTAATTTTGTTTTAATGCTTGTTGGAAAGCATTAAAAGCGTCCATTTTACGATCTTGTTTTAAAAAGATCGATGCAAGATTGTTCCATGCCTCGGAATTTTCTGAATCAATAGTAATAACTCGCAGGAAGGCATTTATAGCTATATCCCAATCATCAATACGCATTGCAGCACAACCTTGAATAAACCAGGAGTTTTCAAACAACGGATTTATTTGGAGGGCCTTTTTATAACAATCAATCGATTTTTGATATTGTTGCTGTTGAAACCAATGACTGCCGAGGGACCGCATAGCTCGCGCAAAACGATAATTAGAGATTTCCCATGCATATTCCCAGTGCTTTGGATCTTTTTCAATATCACCTAAAATACAATAAAGCTTGGGCGATTTAGGCGTGATCTTGAGACGTTCATGTATTATACCCTTAGCCTTTTCTTCTTTTCCTAACATGACATAACAATGAATCACTTCTTCCCACATTTCTAAGCGTTCAAATATCTCCAGGGCTGAACGGACCACTCCAAGAGACATAAAGCGTTCACCTAGCTCTTTTTCCATGTCCCATTTAGATGGTAAAAGAATTTGATAAAAGTATTCAATTCTTTCATGTGCACTAGAAATCTCAAGTGGAAACTGATCTACTAATGCTTGCAATTGAAGAGCAGATCGTTCTACAGTACGTGACTTTTCTTTTTCTAATCGTGATCTTAGCAATAGAGCCATCGTATGTACCATCCAGTTGTTTGGATTTTCGAGAACACGAGAGACATAAGGAATCATTTGTTCAGTGGTGATACCATGAGCTGGATTTGTATTTTTTATATTTAAACAAAAAGCTAGAAGAATACATTGATCAATTATTTTTAGATTACTCTGGTTTTCTGGATTGGTTTCGATTTCATCGGCTTCATATTCGTTCTCCATGGTTTCATTGATCTGGCTATACTTTCGAAATTTTATTTTTTCAAGAAGCGTGTCATCATCAAGAGGTAAATTATCAGGAAGCTTATTTGGTCTGCTTTCCTCAGGTTGGATATTGTTATTGGAATGGCTGCTAGCAACAAGCAAAAGTTGAGAGACATCAAAGGTTTGAAACCTTGTGCGTCTGCCTAAAGCACCTGTTATCTTCCATTTTAAGCCACTTGCTCGTTGCGCTTTGACAAAATGATCAAGAGCTAAGGCGTCTTGATTATAATAATGATAAATAAATCCACATTCAATATGATAACGAACGTGGACTAATGCAATCTCCTCAGAAAAATCGGGGAGTGAAGTCTCAAGCGATCCAATGCATTCGATGATAGGGCGTCGTAAAGACGCCGCGTTATTATCTAAAATTCGTTGTTGCAAAAATAATGCTCTCATCGCCCACCAGTTTTTAGTCTTTAAATCCTTCAACAAAGAAATATTATCTACAAGAATAGTACGAGCAATCAACAAAAAAAGTGCATTTGGTGTCAAGTGATAAGCCTGTTCTCCATCTGCCTCTAAAGAATCTATAGCCCTCTTGTTTAGTTCAATACTTCCGATTCTCATATATTTGGGCAAAATATCCTGTGGTTCTAATTCAAAGACTGGTCCAGTCCATCCGGTTTGAACAAAAGCATTGATAAAGCTAACAGCGATGCAAAGTACCTGAAGCTGTTTGACCAAAGGGTGCTCATGATTAAACTCTTCTATCTCCTGAAAATAAAGTTGAAGTTGTCGAGAGATATAGGTAGAAATCTCAATGGTTTGAGATGACTCTTCTGCTGCTTCCCTAGCCAACACAGTTGTTTCCGAACTCAAATCACTTCCAAGTAGTAAGCGGACAGTATTTGAAGTTAGGACATTTTCGTATTGGCCATCAATCAATTTAGAAACAAGTGTGGCAACATTAAGGTGGGCTTCTTCTTTTACTGGTTTACCCGAAATTAGGGACCATTCGAGCTTTTCAATTTTTGCTTCGAGCGACATTTAATTCACGAAATTTTTAGTGAGCCCAAATGTGATTTGCCGATCCCAATTCTTTATAGACAAATCATGTAAATAAAATTTAAATATTCACATTTATTTAGCATTACAACGTTTTTCAAAGTTCTCCAAAAATTAGTCATTCATAGGCGGTATGGATCAAGATTTAATTTATTACGATTTCCAATATTCAGTCTAGTACCATTTTTCATTTGCCATTCAAAGACCTTAGGAAATGAATGAAGTCAAGTCAGATTTCTCTAATCGTGATTCTAAGATGGAGAAATTATACTCCCCACGTTAACCTTATATCAACCTCTTGTAGGTCAAATCATGAGGAGACCAGTTTGTGCGATATTGATTCATGGCAGCACGATGAATCCCCCTGGTCTTTGCAAATTCTTTGTATTTCCACTCCCACCACTTCGCCAATTTTTGCATCTCATTCTCAGTTTTCTTATCATATTTGTTGATATACTTCTCCAACTCGGTTTCCTCTTCCCTTTCATCTTCACCTTTCCCTTCACCGACCACCTCGATATACTTCAATTCGTTATCAGGCGTCTGACGATATAAAAAAACTTGGTCAGGTTCATCGCTGAACCTAAAGTTCAGGCTCTCCGCATTCCGGAAGCGTAATTTGTCAGCCCTCCTGAGGACACCCCAAGGTGATAAATTCTCTTCGTTGGCACTGAATTTGATGTATCTCATGCGCTTGATTCTTTTTTGACGCCTTTTCTTTTCAGCAGCCTCGAGCCACTGTAAGAAGTGTTTCCTAACTAATCTCTTCTTGCGTTTTTTTTGAAATTCGAGAATGAGCTTATTAGAATTTTTAATCTCTTCGACCTTTGCCCTCCATTTATTAAAGTATTTTCGTTGGAGGTGGTATCTAGTCGCAAGGTCAGGGTATGAACCAGGAATTATAGGCCACTTGGGGGCTTGTTGCTGTAGATGGATAACATATTTGTCCTCTTCCTCAACGCTGAGTAAAGAGCTTTTTGAACAAAGAGTTTTAATTCCACTCAATAAGTTGCTAAAATGAGTTATAACAGCAGTCTTAACTACTTTAGCTGGCCTTTTGAAAGGATCGAAACGGGTGCTTTTAAAGGTACCAGGAGTGCTTTCGCTACGGACAGGGGGCATCGTGAGGCTATGAACTTCTTTGCTTCGAGTTTCCTAGCTTGAATTTTTTATTTCAAAGATCGACCGGGCGGAATGTTATGATTTATCGATCGCTGATCATTATCTGTTATTGTCATGATGTATATATATATATACGCAGGACTTTTTAGAGAACTTGACATTGTTTCCTGGAAGTAAAACAAGTAAAATTTCAAAATGGATTTTCAGAACAGAGTAGGTTAGTATTTATCGGCTTCTTTTTCGATTCAATGAAAGTTAATTTTCGCAGTTTATAGCCTTTTTCCTAATACATTAAATATTTTTATGTAAAGGTTCTAAGGTAGGTAGTGGAGGGGTTGCTGGGTACTCTGAAACAAATGTTGATCGACGTGAACGTCTTCGTAAACTTGCGTTGGAGACTATTGATCTGAACAAAGACCCATATTTTATGAAAAATCATTTGGGGTCTTATGAATGCAAATTATGTTTGACGTTGCACACAAATGAGGGTAGTTATCTTGCCCACACTCAAGGCAAAAAACACCAAACTAATTTGGCTCGAAGGGCGGCACGTGAAGCCAAAGAGAACAATAATATACAACCAGCGTTGCAAGCTGCTGCTAAAATTCAAGTTAGAAAAAATATGGTAAAGATTGGTCGGCCTGGTTATAAAGTTACCAAAGTTCGTGATCCTATCACGCGACAGCTTGGTCTTTTGTTTCAAATTCAATATCCAGAGATCGGAACAGATGTCATCCCTAGACACCGATTCATGTCTGCGTATGAACAGCGTATCGAGCCGCCCAACAAGGCTCATCAATATTTGTTGTTTGCTGCAGAGCCTTATGAAACTATTTCATTCAAAGTTCAAAGTAAAGAGGTGGATAAAGGTGAAGGAAAGTTTTTTACTCATTGGGACCCGGATTCAAAGCAATTTTCATTGCAATTCTTTTTCAAAAATGATCGCCCAAGCATTTATTCTGAAGGAGTCCCACCAGGTTTGGAACGTGCTCCCATCGCAAACCCGTTAAATCCTTACAATGCGCCAGTCATGCGAGGACCTACTTACGTACACGGTTAAGAATGATTCGAGTCATAGAATTATAGACAATAATAATCATGACAAGCAATTTGTCTAAACAAATTGGATTTTTAACTAATTTCTAAAAATATCCTCTTTGGACTAATCGGTTTGATTAAAGTATCCGCTATATAAATAAATTAACCTAAAGGAAAATGCCCAACAAAAAAAAAACTTAAAAGCTCATAGCACATATGGAACTATATTTTGACTTTTTATCTTTAGCATTATACTGGCACCATAATGATCTAATAGAATATTAGATATTTTAATAACAGCTCATAATTCATAATTTGAAAATTTAAATAGCCTACCTGATAACTGTGTAAACGGGAGTTCTTGTTTATCTTCTGAGGAATTAGTAAAAAATTTCTCAATCTTCGTTTGTTCTAAATCTACGTTTATTAGCCTCTTGTTTAAGATAAGATTATCGTCGTCAGTTTTCTCATCAATCAAGAGGATATAATCTAAACTAGCCGTGGTCTTCCAATCACTTTTGCTAGTCAAGACAGTCTCACGGGGTTGAACATGGCCTTTTTCATCAGTAAACACATCTCCAAATGTTACTGGATGAAAATTATATCGTTGCCACAAGAGATCATGGACATTTATAATTGTGGGTGCCGTATAACGCATATCGTCTGATGCATTAAGTTTCGGATTGGCCAGAGGCGCTTCAATTCCTTCCCCACAAAGGATTTTTATCATGCATTTGTATTCTGTACTGTCTCCTTTCACCACTTCCGGATTTGAAGGATCGAATTGTGGGCGTCCATTGACATTGAGATCTCCCATCAAAATTATAAGTTCTTCGGGTTTTCGACCTGAATGGATGGTACATTTATCAATAAACTCTCGGAGCATGGCAAATTGTCGGTGACGAATTATTACCGATTGGTCATTTGGTGCGGGTGCTGAAGTATAAGATGCTTGTGTGTGTGTCACAAAAATGTGAATGAAGTTCGTTTGAGTAATTCCCACCTTGGCATATAAGGCCCCTTTGTCTGAAAACCTTGATTAATTATATCAAATAAAATGAATTTAATAAACAAAGAATAAATCCACTGAAACGTGGTGCAACATTCTCCTACAAATACCCAAACTACGTGATTCCTTTGGGCCATAAATCTATATTTGTTTATGGTAGGATAGAGTTTAAGCTGAATTGGAATCACCAGTTTGATAGGAAAAAAAGATGCAGAAAAACAAGGTGATGCCACAAAGAATTATAATAATCACCCGAAAACAAATAGCAAAGAGTAAGAAATCTCTTTGATATTCTTGGACGCTAACTAACTTACCTATCAGAATAACAGCCAACCGGATAAACCATGTAATCACATTCACGTAAAGGGAATTTACTCAATAGCACCAAACCACCATCGATACTTCCACTAAACAAACTTTTTGCAGGCGATGACCAGGAAAATTTAAAGCCAGCCTTGTAGGCAGCTTCTAACAACCTGTGCCGCCGACTGCTGCCAAATTGAAACATCTCTTGCAAACATATAATGTCGAACTTGGGAAGCACATGTTCTATAAAGTACGCGAGCCGTGCTTCTTTGTGATCACTAGCATTGTTACGAATGAGTGGTGGTCGCATGAAAAAATTCACGGTTAGAATTCGGACTTTGTCTGCTACTGCACCGTTTTCATTACTCTTTATAGAGTCAATGGAAATAGTGGAAACACAAGCCGAAGTTTCGTCCACATTCGTTACAAGTTCCAACATTTACAGTCTGGGCACGCTTGAAATTCGATAATTTGTTGTAGTAATTTTGAGCTGTGAATTCTAATACTGAAAGCTACACGCGAAACCTTAAAAATTTTGCTGTATATTTTAAAAAAATGCCAAGAAAGCTGGATCACAAGTTTCATTTAATGAATTCGTACTCCGATCAGCATAGGTACCGGGATTTGGACCGGGGGCATCTATTTGATTCGGTGAAGCTTGGGAACTTACCTACAATTTGTCTCTTCTCAAGAACCTCAAAAGGCTGAATCTGCTAGTAGCGCACCACTTTACCGCATTTATAACCTCCAAAAGAACCGTGTAACTTAACCTTGCGTTTTAAACCTTTAAAATATGACCCTGCCGAAAAGAATTATTAAGGTAGTTTCAAAAACCGGGTTCATGTTTGTTTTTATGTGCTGGGAGAACGGTAAACTTACATTGCTTCCTGATCCTATTTAGGAAACAGAACGTTTGATACAAGAACCTGCACCCGGGATAAGTGCCACCCCTCACGAAGAAAACCTTCGGTATTTTGATGTTATTATTGCTGGACCCAGTCAGTCACCTTTTGAAGGTATAATTCCACATATCGACGAAGATTTGCTCGCCCTGTTCAAGATCAATATAATTGATGACATAATCTTATGAGTTAAATTTCATTTTCTCATTGTCGATTCATTCCGGATGATTCAGGTGGAGTCTTCAAACTGGAACTTTTCCTTCCCGAAGAATACCCAATGGCTCCTCCTAAAGTACGGTTCTTGACAAAGATATATCACCCAAATATTGATAGACTTGGAAGAATTTGCCTAGACATTTTGAAAGGTTAGGTTTTTTCTTTATAGAATTAGTCCTTGTCGAATTTATTTACTCAAGATACTTGGTCGGTATTTTTGTACTTCTCTAGATAAATGGTCCCCAGCACTGCAGATTCGCACTGTACTCCTTTCCGTACAGGCTCTCTTATCTGCTCCCAACCCAGACGATCCATTAGCAAATGATGTAGCTCAACATTGGAAAGAAAATGAGAAAGCGGCTATCGCTACGGGTAGGCTGACCTTCATTTTGCCGATTCGAATTAGAAATACTAATATTTGATTTTCTCCAAAATTAGCACGTGAATGGACTCGTAGTTTTGCTCAGGGATAGATACCATCTCTTCTCATTAATTAAAACTAATATGAATATAATTGCATCCGATCAATATCTCTACCATCGCCTTCATTAGCGATCTCGAACAAGAGAAGAGAACAATAGATGTGTGTTTTATAAATCCCAAGTGCATTTTACATTGAAACCCTGCTCTTTTTATACTGTTTCATAAATTCAACTCCTGATCTTCTGTCTAGAATAAATAATTTATTTCTATACTCCATTCATAATTCATGAGTATAGTAAACATGAACGTTTAAAAATTATTATTGAAGAATATGCATATACTCAGGAAAGATGAGATGGGGCCGGATGAGAGAAAACTAATTGCAATACTATGAATGAAAGACCACTATGATCGCATCAAAAAAATTCAATGAGTTCAACTACAAGCGAATAAGAACAATATTGTAACTTACTTTAGGTACAGTATATTTCAAAATTTAAAAATCTTGTAATGATTCATCGTCAAGCCAAATCCGAAGATATATCTTGACCAACCATCTTATACGTCCTAGAACTCTGAAAACTTTGCATGTATCAGTTTTAATCAAAACAGAAATAAATGGCTGATTACTTTGACTTAAGTAATTATCCAATCAATAATCCAATATTCGAAAAGAATGAGAAAAGTAAAGACTAAATTAATCGGACCTGGATCAAAAATGCATGCAATACTTGCAACTAGTAATGATCCAAAGAATACAAAGCATTATAACAAAAAACAAAAATTTAAAGCAAAAATAGTGTTTAAAAATAAAAAAAATGAAAAGAGTATTTTATTTTTTGACAAAAAATTTATTAGCTCCGGACGGGTCGGGTTGGGTTTTGACCTAAAAATAAAATTTTTGTTTACCAAGACATTTTTATTTAATAAACTTTGTTTTAGAATCTTTAAAATTGAACGATTTTTAAATTTGATTCGACCCGTTCGGAGCACTAAGCACAGTCAACAACTATTTTCAGTATAATTGAAATTGTTAAGATTACTAAAATAGTGAAAAAACAATTTTACAATATATAAGCGAAACAAATCCTATTATTTACAAATAAATGATAATATACTAATAAACTAAATAACGTATCTGTATTAATATGTTAAATTAAGTATTTTTATTAATAAAATATATTATATTTAATTAGGCATATTTATTTATTATATTTTTTAAACATATATATAAACAAAAATTAATTCTTGTTTTTTATTTAACTAAAATAGTTTATAAACTTTATAAATAATAAATTAGTTCAATAAATTAAGATTTGTCCAAAAATATTTTCTAAATAAAAAATTTAAGCTATAAAAATTCAGATTTAATTTAATAACACCCAAGAAAATGGAATTATAAAAAAAAATTTCAAAAAGTCAAAAATTCCTCTTGATCTTAACTATAATTATTCAATAATCACATCAGTACATGAAATATGTAGATTTGATTTGTAACGTTCCCAGTTCATCTTTTATAGAATAGACAATTAGGTATGCATTTCATCATACAATACCCCTTTCAACAAGCAAGCACAGATAATACCTTTCAAGGAGTTGCCTCACACTATAACTGGGACCAGAAAATACTGTTAACTAAAATTACTTTCCTTATAATATCTAAATTGGATTCCTCTTTGGCCTCTTGCACTCCGGAATAATTTGAACTGTTGTATTATATCACGAGTTTTCTCAATATCATATAAGATGAATCCGCCCAATGTACCAAATCAAAAATGAGGGAGTTTTCTCGCTTCATCTAACTCGAGTGGTAAATCTAAACAAGGCAATTGCCCATTTGGTAGGCACCCTATGGGGCAAGGTACCCAGGAAGTTGCATCATACAGAGTCCAACCTGAGGAAGTAGATCTTTCATCTAACTCATTCGAGGTATCGCTTAACTTTTCCTATAAAAAGTCAAAGTTATTATAATTAACGTGTAAAACTGAAAGAGAATATATCCAATTGAGATCCACCTCTTTAAGCCTAATAATAATTTCTGAAAGTTGTGTTTCTAACGCGAGAATTTCTTTTCTGAATTCCTCATCGCTGATTTTTGGTATATCCTGAAAATTTGTGAATTTCTTTGTATCGAGTAAAGGGATTATTCAGTGTTTTTATCGTTAAACTCATATTAAAGATTCTTATGACTTACATGATCTAGGCTTAATGTTTTATCAATATATTTTAAAAAAGGAACTACACTTGATCTTAATTCTACGTCGCGTTCAGTTAGAAATTCCAGTATTATATACGTACTAATGGCAGTGTAAATATAAAAATAAATGATTTCATTTGATTTGAAAAATGTTTTACCGACCACAAAATTTTTACAGGGGTCTTACAAAGAATTTGGCCGACGAAGACAAAATTCCAACACATTTTCCAAATCGATATCACCAAACGATGTGGATTTTTTGGCTAAGTGGATTTTCAGAATCTGATGTATCCACGCAACTATAAAATGGTTATAATGAAAATTAGTAATTATCTTGCTGGATTTTAACCCATACTTTTTTTTACCTATAGTCAGCATATAGCTAGTGCTAGTAGTTGCTTCATCCTCAAAATCTGCATCCAACTTTTCCAGCATTATTTGCATTAATTCACTTCCGAAATTAGTCCAGGTTTCGTCAAATGACCGTAATATTGGTAACCATAGTTGCAATAGTTCTTCTGATAATAACAAATCAGGTAAAGTGGCGCGTTTTCTAAAGCAAATTTGTCAATTCTTGACATTTAAATAAGGTTTAAAATTATCTCTTCATTCGAAGCATACCGTTTGCCTTTTGGCACTAGAAATCCCGATTCAAGTAGTACTGGTATAAGTAAATCCCCCAACATGTCAGGCCTGGTTAATTTTTGAATTTGTTTTACAAGTTTATTATTCAATAAAGAAGCAAGTCGAGGTGTTTCCTTGGATTTGAGATCTAAAAAAACTCAAATGTTTGCAAAATTTAGCGGAAAAGAATTGAAGATTTAAACATATATTATCACCTTTCAGATATTGCTTTCTCAAATCCTTATAATTGGCAATTAATAGACGAATATCATTGATTTGCGTATCGATCAACGGTTTTTGCGAAGCCCAATAATTATCGTCAAGCCATTTTATTGCCTAGATAATGAGATGATGAAAATTATCAAATTTCAAAATCTTCAATATATAATAAATAAAATGGCCATATTTTTTTAACCTGTCGAGATCCTCTTCGCAAAAGCTGTAAGCTTGGCAAAGCTTCGTGCGTTGCGGCATGGCGTAGTTCCACAAACCATAATGGCAGATCCAGCTTGGCTGCTAGTGTGGCGATAGATAGAGCAAATGTACCCTGTTGTGCAGGATCAACCATCCCATTGACAAACCTGAAAAAAGCAAATTTGTTGGTGAGAAACGGAGAAAATGAACATCAAAAAATCATGCATACCTTGTGAACACCATAGAATATAAAAGACACAATTCGTTGAGTGAGATTTTTTCTGTTGAATGCTGGTCACGTAGCATTACCTCGACGAATGCCGCTGTACAAGTTACTGCGTGTGGAACTTTACCCCGACTGGCCCAAGCTTTTACCTTCAATTTAATTAAAGAATTGAATTAGCCGAGAAAAAGCCTGAAACCAAATCAAAAGTCTTTTCAGCAAAATGAATGTATGACTCTTTTAACGCCTAGCTCTTGCATACGAGGAGATTCGGCATAAAGCCATTCGTAAACTTGTTGATACTCTTCTGTTGAGGTCCATGGAACAATACGAGGGATACGAGACATTTTAAAGTTGAAATTATAACTTAAAAAATTAATTTTTTAACAAGAGTCATGAAAAAAACTTAAATTTTACAATTTATATTTGGTTGCAAAATATAATAATACTTTGACCCAAAAATTAAAAATTAAATTTTTTAAATGACTATTTTATTTTTTGCTTTATTGAATATAGTTTTTTTTTGCAATTTACAATAATATTCATGCAATTTATGTTTTTATTATATGTGACTAACCACTTAAGCTAGACAAAACAATATTACATATCTATACAAATCTTGATTTTACTATTTAGACCAGAAAAAAAATATAAAGTATACCTATTAAAACTAAGATTCAATAACACTTAGCAAATAAACTATATTATTAAACAACCCAGTTATTAATTCATATAGCAAACCAAGAATTAAGTCATTATTTTCATCCAAAACAGCCTTTTTTAAGTTTGCTTTAAATTTTAACCTAATTATTTAAATTCTTAAATAATACAACTTTATTAAATATTCAACAAATTTTACTATAGTTAAAACATCTATTTTTTTATTTTTAGTTAACAAAAAAATATTTAAATATCTGTGTACTTTACCCTTTTCAACAATTAAAATTAGCAAGCTATTAATCTTTAAAAAAATTGTCTTAATATCTTGATTAATAGAAATGATCACTATTTTTTTATTGTTGATTAAAATATTATTAATTCTAAAGAATTTACTAATAATACTTAAAATATACTAAATAAACATCTAATAATTCTCTATTCAAATAGTGTTATTAACAAAAGCACTTACAGCAAAAAATAATGTTATTTTTTTACTGTTTTTTATTATGTCTGTTTTAATTACAAACTTAGTGTCAACTTAATAACTACATAAATATTTGTGTCTCTTAATCTTATATATAAAAAATTATAAAAAATTCTTTAAAAAAACAGTAAAAAAACTTTATTTTAATCAAATTTATCATATACTTTGTATTTTTTTAAGAATCTAAAATCTGTTATAATTTTATTAATTCTGTTTTTATATATACATTTAAAAACTTAATAAACCAATTATATATTTTAATATATTGTAAATTAGTCTTAAATAATACCACTTAATTAAGTTATATGTTTTGTGCACTTTTTATAAAACTAATTAAAGCTTTCTGTTTTTTTCCAGAATATTTTCAATAATTAAGTTAATAGCAAATACAGAAAACTAAGTCAAAATATCTTTTAAGACAGAAAATTATCTTTATAGAGAACATTAAACTTACTATAAACCAATAAAATCCAATCTAAAAAGATTTTAGACAATATTTTTTTAACTATTTTAATTAAAGCAATAGATTAGATATTTGTCAAAATACTATTTTAATTATAAAATTTAAAAATTATTAAAACTTATACTTTTTTCTAAAAAACAAAAACATTATTAAGAACCAAACAAGAATTTAGCAAATTCAAAAAATATTTTTTAATTATCTTATTATAATATTTCTAAAATTCATTAGTTATATTAAAGAAATTAACAGCTTTGTTATTAAACAAACTATTAATTACCAAAATCAAAAAATATACTGTTATTTACATAATTCAAGAAAGCATATTAACAAGTTTACAAATTAAACAGCTTTAAAAGAATAATATACTTCTTTATTATTCTTTTATAATCTTATTAATAATATGTTTTATTCTATTAGGCTCTAAAACCAATTTATTTTTAGTTACTAAGTAATTTAAAACTATCTTATAAAAAAACTATTCTAAGACATTTTTTATTATGTGCTTTTTGTTAATGCAAAAATTTTCCATGTATTTTTTAATTACTTTTTTAACAGATGTATTTTTGGTTGTTTTTGACTTATTATATTTAAATTTTCTGTGTTTTTTCTTAACTATTAATAAATATTTGAAAATATTTATTGTTTTTGTACTATTTTACAACATATTATTGGCTTTAAAAGTTTTTTTACTATTAATAGTTGCTCATTTTTTAATAAGATAATTAAATTTAAGTTTATTACTTAAATTTTAACTTTTTACAATTTTGGTAACCAGTAATTCCAACCTAAAAACCTTAATAACTATTTGTTTTTTAAACAATTAAATTCACTATATTAATATCTAGAAAAAAATTTATTAGCTAAGTCTATTATTATTCTTTTTAGCATTTTTCATATTGTATTTAAATTATCCAGATATTTTGTGTTTACAAACTTATATATTTTTATTAAAAGCTTTATAGTTAAATATTTTTTAAAACATATCTATTTATTATTTTCTGTATTTTTGATTTTAAACTTCTAATAATTCTTATTTGCTTGCTTACAAATACCATTTAGACAAATATTTAACAGACTTTTCAAATTAACCAAAACTATAATTACTTTGTAATCAATATTAAAATAGCCAGATACCAAATTAATTTCATAATTTACAGCTGTAATTAACAAGCTATTACTTACAAAAACATAATCAATAATCTTTTTTACTTTTTTAAAATTGCTTTAGATAGAAGTTTTAACTAAAAAATATCTATTAAATAAATTAACCAAACCTAAATCCAAGCAAAACTTGAAATTCATATTTTTCTTAGACCTATTTTTATTAAAATTTCCATCCAAGATTACAAAAGTGGTAAAATTGACTGTCTTAATAATAAAAAAATTGATTTTTAATACTTAATTAAATTTAGTTTTAGTAAAAGTACCAACATATAAATTCAAAACTATGATTAAAAGTTTATTTTTAAACAAAAATCATACTAAAATAATTTAATCAAGAATTTTTTTTACTTTTAAAACATATTAAATTAAAAAACTGTTTATAACAATTATTATAGTAGTACTAAGAAAACTTTTGTCCAAACTAAATATGAAAATTTAAATTCTATTAAATTTATTTATAATCTATAGTTTTATATTAAATCTTAATTTTGTTTTTATAATAATAAAAATTATATTGCCTAAATCTATATGCCAACAAACAATATTTTTTTGCTTGATAGAGACATTGAAACTCTTAATATTATATGTAACAATTTTTTAAATTAAGTTAATTATTAGTAAAAATAGATATTAAGACTTAAATCAATATTATTTATTTTGGCCAATAAGTCCAAAACTATATTTGTCAAACTGTTTATGTTTATCTTCAACTTAATAAAATTCAATAATAACAGAAAATTTTTTATCATTACAGTTTTGTTGTTAGTAATTATATTTAAATCTTTACTTATTACTATGTTTGTTTTTTGATTTTATAATAAAAAGATCACTAATAGTTAATATTTAAAGCATAAATAAAAAATTATTAGTTTAAATACATACAACTTTTTTGTCAATCTATTAATTTGTTTCACAAAATTAGTGAAACTGTATTTTAAAACTATAAATTTGTTATTAATATTCAATATAGTTAACAAAAAAGGCTTCATTACTAAAAAAAAGCCAACTTTTAACAAATTATATTGTTTAAAAGGAGAAAAAAATAAAAAATCATTAATAATTTATGTCTATGTTTTATTATAAAAAAAACTGGACATACAATAAAAGTCTGTTTTTTTTATATATATTAACTAATTGTATCTAATTTTAAAAAATAACCAGCTTTTTATTACAACTACTAAAATTTTTACCAGATAAACATATATTAGATACATAACTAAATTGTTTATATTAAGTACAAACAGCCAATAATAAGCCAGTTTAATGCAAATTTACATTTTTAAAAACCAGATTAGAATTAATAATAGTTTTTTTTGACTTTTTATTACCAAAATAAACAACAACATATCTGTTATACATATATAAACCTAAGTTGTAATTAATAAACAAATTTTTTTACCATAAAATGTTAATAAATTAGAAAATTATGAATATTTGTATTAATCAATAATGTATATAACAAAGCTTGATAATAATTTTTAGACACTTATATTTGTTTATTTTTAATAGCTTTAGTCACATAAACAAAATTTTTTCTTATAAGTATTAACTACTTAAATACAACCAAATTAACAATTTTAGATAATTTAAATTTAACTAAAACTTTTTGTTATAAACCAATAAACTGTATTTTGATCGTTAAAATCTTGTCAAATTTAAAAAAAATTAACTTTATAGTCAATTTAAAAAAATTTACAGAAATCTTCTTAATTATTATTTTTTAATCTGTATAACTACTTATTTTTCTATTATTATTAACCAAATTTTTTTATTAATTGCCATATTCTTAGTTTTTTTAAGCTTAATTTAAATGTAAATAACCTAATAATTTCTAGAATTTTTTTTATTACTACTAACTTATTATTATTAGTTTTATTAAATACAGTAAACAACTTAATATTTAATATAAAAAATTTAATTGGCTTAAAATTTTTTTTTAAAACATGTAACTTAACTGTTAATAAACATTTAATATTAAAAAACTTAGAATTTAAAAGTGTTAAAATGTTATTATTATTATTATTCAAATTACCAAAAAACATTTTTTTTAGATAGTCATTTAAGATATATGTTTTAATATATATGTTTTAATATATATATTTTTTAATATAGTATAATTTATTATATTATTAACTTTTAAGATATTTAAATCTATATAGTTAGTTTCTTTTATAATTGTATTTTTTATATTTTTTAAGTCTAAAATTTCATTAATACTGCTTATTTTATTGTTTATTTTACTTCTTTAAAATCTTATAAGTTTAATATTATCAGTTTTTATATTTATAAAACTCAGAAAACCAATAAATAACTTAACTAAATTGCTAATAATAATAGATTTTTTTGGTTTTTTATATAATGCTTTATGTAAGTAAGCATTTTTTAAACATTTATTCTTGACTCCAGATTGAATTTTTATTATTTATATATAAAAAAAAGAATAATTACATATTAATAATTATAATTAATATACAAAAAAAGTATTTTATTATATATAGATATAAAAAAACTTAACAAGTCAAATAGTTGAATTTATAAAAAATATTATTTATATTTTTAGGTTTTTAATTTAATTTTACAATTAGTTAATATTTAATAAATTAATTAAGAAAAATTTAATTAATATATTATTTTTAAATTAGCCAATTAAACATAATTATATATGTTAATTATATATAAGTAATCAAATTATTTTACAAAAAATTTAAAAATATGATATTATTTAATATTAATTTATTTTTTAAGTATTAATTATTAATAGCTTTATATTATTATATATATATTTATAAAAAATATATTTATATAACAATAAATATTAATTTTAAAAATAATAATAATCAAAATAAATAAATTATAATATAATTTTGTCTTTTATTAATTTATTTATTATTGTAAAAGTATTTTAAATAAGCATTTATTATAAAAAAAAAATCTTATAAATTTTTTTAAGAATTTTATTTTTATATTATAAATAAATTTTTTTAATAAAAATTAAAAACAATACATTTGAAATTAATTTGTTTTTTAATATTAAAAGCAATAATTTTATAAGTATATTTAAATAAAATTAAACAATATAAAAGTTAAAATAAAATTAATAATATAAAATAAAATAATATAAAAATAATAATACAAAAAAAATTATTAATTAATTTATATAAATAAATTATTATTTTTTTAAGTTTACTGTAATAAAATTTAAAAAAATTTGTGAAAAAAATTTGAAAAAAAAGAAGTAAATATTGACGTACTTAAAAATTTTATTGGTAAATATTTTTTATATGGTTTTTTTTAATATATATAAATAACAAAAATTAATAATATTTTAAAATAATTATTTACAATTAATTTTTGTTTTTTTATGCATTATTAAAACCATAGTTTTATAGGTTTTTTTATCATAAATTTTTGATATTTATATATATATAATATAGATAATACAAAACCAAAAAAAGTTTGTTTAATACTTTTTGTTTTAACACTATTTTAATTTAAAAAAATATCAAAAAATTCATCAAAAATATATTTTTTAATAATTTATAATACTTGAATAATAATTTTTTTATTTTTATTGTTTATTAATATTTATATTTATCCTAAATATATAATATAAAAAACACTTTTATAATCAGAACATTAATTATATTTATTTAATAATTAATTTATATATACTATTTTAAATTTTTTAACAAATAAATTATTTTATAATAACCAAATTTCTAAAAATATTTAATATTAAAATATTATTAATAAACTAAAATATAATAAAAAAAATTAGTAATAAAAAAAATATTATTATTTAAAAATAATTTATACAGAATAATATAATAAATTTTTATATGTTTAATTTAAAATTTGTAAATTTAAAAACTAATATTAGAATAATTTGCCAAAAATATTATTAGTATTAACAAAAATTATTATTGAAATCACTTAAAAAATTTTAAGTTATATAAAAATAAATAATATAAAGTTTTAATTAAAAAGTTTTTTAACAAATTAGTTTTAGATTTTAAATTTTTTTAAATTAAAATATTCTAATTAATACAAATATTTTTAAACTATAATTTATAACTAATAATAAACTATAAAACTATTAAAAAACTATTTATCTAAAATTGTTTATTTTAAAATTATATTTACAAAAAAATTAATATAAAAATATAACTTAATCAAATTAAACTTAAACAAATTATTTTTAAACAAAAAAATATTTTTAATTTTTTAATTAATAAAAATAATCACAATTTTATTATTATTAATATATTATTAATTTAAAAAAATTAGCTTATAATATTCAAAATATATTGAATAACAACTTTAATTTAAATAGTATTATTAATAAATATATTAATTATTAAATAAAATATTAAACTAATTATAACTTTAATTTATTAGTTTAATAATTAACTTAATATTAATTTTATAATTATGTAAATTTTTATATTATTTTATTTTATACAAAAAAAATAAAAAAATTTTCAAAATAATAATAAGAAAATTTTATTTTAATTTGGATTATTATTAAGTATTTTATGGTTTTTATAAATATTTAAACTTTTTTATAATTTAAAAATATATTTATATAATAAATACAAATTTAATAGCTTTAAAACAAATTTATTGTAATATTTTCAAAGTTTATTAACAATATTAAACAAATTAACAGTTTTTTAATTTGAAAATTTTTTAATTATATTAAATAATTTATTAATTATTATTATTATATTAAAAAAATATTTAACATAATATGCTTTTTTGTTTAGTGTTTTTTAATATTATTTACTTTAAACTTAATCTTATTAAAATTTAAAATTATATTGCTATTTATAATAAGATAATTTAAAAATATTTTTAAAATAAATTTTTAAAACATTTTAAATTATATAATTTTTATTAATAACAAAACTTATTTATGAAAAATAATGCTTTTTTAAAAGTCAAGTCTGCTGTTGTTCTTGAGTTATCTGTACTGAATGTCTTAGAATCTAAGAAGTTTTCTGATGTTTATAATAGTTTACTAAAGATCTGGTCTAATTGTATTGAAATCTACACAGATAAATCTTTAAAAAACATTAGTTTTACTGAAGTAATAAGTGAGATAACTGTTTATTTTCTAGCTATAGATGTGAATATTAAGGTTAGAGTGTATAAACTTTTGTCTTCTACTTTAACTGATTTACAAGCTATTGTTTTAGTTTTAAAGTGTATTTTATTTTTATGTACTGTAATTTTGTATTTAAACAGTCAATCTGCTATTAATGCTTGTGTGTCTAAGACTTCTTTTATAATGCATGACTTTTACAATCAATGTTGAATTAAAAAATTACATATAGCCAATTTTATTAAGAATAAAAATATTTTGGTTAAGTAGATGAAAGTTAAAAAATATTCAGGAATTCTGGGCAATGTTAAGACTAATATATTGGCTAGTGAGACCACTTTTTTTTTTGTTAGTTGGAATTTGGAAATAATTTTGGTTGTTAAGAATACTACTGTGTTTGGTAATATTTGTTATTTTGTTTATAATCTGTACTAATCAATTTGTCATGTTTGTTGAAAAGCTAGTCTTGATTATAATATAATTTTGAGTGTTATAATTAAAGAGATAGATTGGACTACTACTATAAATATTTGGCATCCTAACTTGCATATGCTCTTTGGATTTACTAATAAGAAATTAGCTAATCTGTACATATATATAATAAAAACAGTATATAGATAACTATTAGTAACAGTTAGAAAGAGATTATATAACAAGTTGTCTGACCATGTTTTTACTTGTTTTAATAATATTAGTCTCTGTGGGAACATTTTGGCTAAAGTTATTAAAAAATGAATATTATTAACAAGTCTTTTTTGTTTACTTACTTCTGTTGTTTTGTATTTATTTTTAATGTGTTCTTCAAATATGGATTTGTTTATTGTAATTTGCAAAAATTTTGTGTTGAAAGTTTGGTATATTAAGACTGTTTTGGTTTTTAAAAAAAAAGAAAAAACAGTTCTGATTCTTGTCAAATACATTAGATTTGTGGTAGAATTGTATTACACTAAAGTATGGCTTATCAAATCCAAACATAGAGTGAATATAGAAAAAGCTGGTTTGGTCAAAAATAATAGTTTGGTTTTAGGCTTGTCTTGCTGTATAGTATTTATGCTGTCAAATAAGATAATTTATATGCTTGGTATTATAGAATTTTTTGTTGTTAGTTTTGGTAAATGCAAATTGTGTTATTTTTTTTCCAGTTTAGGTGGTAATGTATTTATTAACATAAACATATAATGTTGTTTTGACTGGCTTGACTGGCTGGTTATATATAACAAGTATGTAAGCTATATTTAGTTTGATTTACTTGGTTTGGTTTTATATATTAGATAGCAGTTGGATTTCATTTATAAAATTTTTTTAAAAAAAAAAATAACAAAACTTTTTATATATTTAAAAACAGCAAAATTTTTTATTTTAAATAAATATTATTAATATTAAAATTTATATTTATTAAACTTTAAACAACTAAAGTTTTAAAAATTAAAAGTTTTAACTTAAAATACTTAGATAATTTTTTAATTATAAAATTATGTTTTAGTAAAAATTTTATTAATTAAATAATACATATTATTATAAATAAAATTTTACATTATATTTGAATTTTTATTTTGTTTAAAATTATTAAAATTATTAGTTAAATCAATTACTTTTAATAAAAAAATATTTTTAAAATAAATTTATTTAATATTATTTGTAATTTTAAAATTTTATTTTTATTTATTTTTATTTGTCTATTTTTATAAAAAAATCAATTATATATTTAATAAATTATTTAAGTTTACTAAATAAAAACAGCTTAATAATTAATATTAAAATATTTATTTATATTTAAAACTTTATAAACAGTTATAATATTAATAAAATTTACAAAAACAAAAATATAATTAATTATTTTTTTTATATTTTTTTAAATTATAATGGTAAAAAAAAACTTCTTTCTCTCTTTCATCCCAAATTTCTAAAAAAGAGTCAAATTTTGAAAGAAGTTTTTTCTGTTCTGTTTTTGCATACTGTCTTCCACTATTTCACAAGAATCAAACTCTTTTGTTGTTGAACCGACTGCTACTATGAGTGGTTTTAGTGCTAAGAGAAGGTTTGCCAGAGTCTCGACCACTGGTTCAGTTGGTGGTGGTTCAACTCAAAAAATCAAAGTCTTTCAGTAGTATTAAACTTTCAAGTGTGGATAAGAATCTCAAAGATGATGGGCCTGTTAGTGTGGATGGGCAATTTGCTAGCATGGTTATAGATGGAAAAGCCTCTGATGGTAGAGCCGCTTCTGACTCCCAAATGAATACACCCAATATGAAGTGTTTCAATACTGGTGCGGCTATTGGTTCCCCTATCGGCTCTATTAATTATGACATAGATGATGAGAAGGAAGGTTCTCTTCCTCCCCATTTGTCTTTCTCTTTAGAAAAGGTGTGGGTGGACTTCAAAATTGTTAAGTCTCAAGTGAAAGTTGCTGTGAAGAAATTATTTGCTTTGGACATCAATTTATCTGATGTGGAGAGGAAATTGGCGACAGCCAAGACTCAGGTTATTAGAAAATTGTTTTTGACAATCAATGGTTTTGGAAGGGCCACTACCTTCTCAAAATTTAAAGAGATCATCCGATTGACATTTACTTCATCAAAAAGCATAGAAAAGACCACATTATTGGCCAGAAAAAATAACATTATTGTAAACAGCGATCTTAAAAGACAGGAAATTTGCTTAGATTAGGCCATAGTAATCAAGAAAATTCCCATAAATATGCCAAAGGAAATGATTGTTGCCGTAGTATCCGAGTTTGGAGAAATCAAGTTGATCAAAATCCAATTAATTGGTTTATGGCAAAAGGCTGTAGTGGAATTTGCTGAACTGAAATAGGCTGTGTCTCTGGCTAATAAGTGGTCCTTCCTGATTGGTAAAGACTCGGTTTGTGTGGCTATGGCGGTGAGTGATCGTGAAACTTGGGCATCTAGAGATCAGTTCAGAGTGCTTTTGTTTACTTTGCTGATGGGAACTACTGCTCATAATCTTGGGGATCTTCTTGAAAGGGCTGGTGAAAAAACTTGTGTCATAAATTGGTTATTAGAGACTGATAATAGAGTTCACTGTGCTGTTGTTTGTTTTGATTCTGATGAGGTTTTGGAGTCAGCTTTTTGCACAGAGCCAATCTTTGGTGGTGTGAAACTCTTATAGGCTAGGCTGAATTTGGTTTGCTGTGAATGGTGTGGGAAGTTTGGTTATTCTGCCTTGGAATGTGATGCTGAGGTTGTGTCAGCTCTCAAATCTTTAAAGTTTTTTATAAGGCTTGCCAACCTAGATACTCGTCTCCAGTTGGCCAAATTGTATGCAAAAAAAAATGTACCAATCTCTTGTCCTGTTGCATTTGGTGGCAAATTTTGGGCTCAAGTGGTCTCAGTTGCTTTAGTCTCTCATGGTTTTCGTGCTGGTTCTGGTTTTAGTTCCTCGTCTTCCGGTGCTTTAAGTTTGGGTGGGGCACCTCCTCTTTTACCTGTGGTCAATTCTCCTTTGAGTGCTCGCTTAGTGCTTCTGGAACGCTCTGTGGAGCTTTTGTCTGAACAAATTTCGAACATTCTTTCTCGTCTTGACAATATTGGTTTAGCACTCTTGGTGTCGTCCTCTCAAATGGCTCTTTCTGTGGTTGTTTCTCAGTTCCCAATCTCTGTTCTTCTTGTGGTTGTGAACTCCGACTTGGATTTTAACATGGCAGTTGATGATCTTTTTGTCCAGCCTACTTTTTTCTCTCTGGGTGTTACCGATTTGCTCTTAGGTCTGAGTAGTTCCAAAGTTCTGACTTCCAAAGTTGGTGGTCTGGAATCGAAGTTGGTTGCCTTCGACATCTTTGTTGGTTCAATTTTGGCTAAGTTGGATCAGTTGTGTGCTGACTCAGGTTCTTCGGTTATCTTTTCATCACAATGACCAGTTTTATTTGGAAAATTGCCACGTGTAATATTAGGGGAATGAACAATCCTGCAAAACAGGAAGACATTTTTCACTGGCATAAGGAATCTGGTAGTTTGATCTCGATTGTTACAAAAACCAAGTTGTGTTCCAGTTTACAACCATAGATCATGAAAAGGTTTGAGGATGTTCAGGTTTTTATGTCTGGTCTGGATGTTGGGTTTTGTGGGGCTGGTGTGGTCATTTTTGTGAACAATTCTTTGGCTCGTCATGTTTCCAAAGTCGAGGAGATGAAGGGCAGAGTTTTTTCAATTTGTCTTTTGTTCAAAAACAAGCTTTCTGTGTCTATTATTGGGCTTTATGCCTGTGCGTCTGGTGGTGACCGTTTTGCTCAGGCTTCTGTTATTAATTTATTTATTGCTGATACTGTTAACAAAAGTTCTTTTGTTGTTTTGGGTGGGGACTTTAATAAAGACAATTCAGTCAAGGGGGTGAGTCTTAGAAAATGTTTAGGTTTGGGTCTAGTTAATGTTTTTGGTGGCCACTCTCTAGCTAGGATTTCTACTTGGAGCAATTCAAGAAGTGTTAGCAAGATTTTGGACTACATTCTAATTAGTGACTCTTTGATTTCAGCTGTTGTGAATTGTGATGTTAGTTCTGTCTTGGAATTTTTTGACATGGATTACTTGGCTGTCTCAATGTCTATTGGGCTGGGTGGTCTTTTGGATGCTCATTTGAACAGCATTCACAAGTACGCTAATAAGGATTGCTGGAAGTTTAAGATTAAAAATGCTGATGAGAAAAAGTGGGTGCATTTTAAAAAACTTTCTGAGTGTGCACTTTTGGATTCTCTAAATAGGTTCAAGACGGCTGAGAATGGTGGCAACTTGGATGAAATGTGGGGAGTGCTAGCTGAAGCCATGACTGCTTCTGCTGAAAAAAATTTTTCAAGATATTGGTATAATGAATTTGATTGTACTAAGAATAGACTTTCTTTTAAGTTTTCTAGATTAGAGCTGTTGGTTACTAAATTATTAAAAGTGTTGAGACTGGATGATATGTTGGGCTTTAATTGTCTGGCTAACACTTGGTTCAAAGTTGACCCTTCCGAAGCTTTCAAAGTTCTTGGTATGGTCAGGGATAGTGTGGATTCTGCTGGCTTGATAAGTCATCTTTCAAAGGTTAGAAAGCAATATAGAAAGTCCAAATATTATGAATCTGAAGTGGCCAAAAGATCTGCTATCAGAGACGCGATTGATAAGCGTATGGAAAAGTTTGATACAAACAAAAGTGGGATGATTCGGAGCATCTTGGAGCAGCCCTTTTGCAAAGTTGTTCTAGACCATTTGGTTGTTGGTAATTCTCTTATTTTGGAACCTAATAAAGTGAAGCTCAAAGTGGATGACATCATGGTTAATTGGACCAGAAAGCAGAATGCTCTTCCTGTCCTGTCTGGTCCCTGGGCACAACAATATGCCCCTTTGGCTTATGTTAATGATGATGCCTTTAGTCTAGTCATGTGTGATATTACCATGTGTGAGATGTCTTTAGTTATAAGCAATCTTCCTGATGACAAAGCTGCTGATTTGTCTGATATTACCAATGAACTTTGAAAACATGCTAGCTGTTTGGTTTTGGAGTGTTTGTTGTCCTTGCTAAACTCTTATTTGCATTTTGGTAATGTTCTGGTCCATTAGAAGAAGGCCTGGGTGTTCATGATTCCTAAGCCTTATAATTGGAATGGCATTTTGTCGAATACACAGCCTATTGCATTGATTAAGATGGCCAAAAAGATTCTGTCAAAAGTTCTATCAGACAGGATCTCTCTTGCTTGTAGTAAGTTTAATGTTCTTTGTGGTAACAACTTTTCTATCTTCAAAAGCACTTCCACTCAGTCACCAATTTCAGCTGTGGGTTCAATTGTGGAGAATGCTTTGGAAAAAAGCCATGAACTTTGGCTGGTTCTTCAAGACATGCACAAAGCATATGACTCTGTTGGTTGGCCTCATTTGGAAGCTAGTTTATGCCATATCAAAATGTGTGGCAAGTTCATCAAGTTTTTTGGCAATATTTACAACAATCGCTTCAACAGAGTTATGACAGATTTTGGCCTTTCTGATGGATACAAAGTTCTTGATAGTTTGAATCAAAGTGAAGTTTTTTCACCTCTTCTATGAAGAATTTTTTATGACCCCTTGTTATGTGAAGTTGTAAGACAAAATCATTTGTGTAGTTATTGGATCAATTCGAACTTTATGACAAAGACTGGAAGAATTAAGACTAGTGAAGGTATAACTTCTTTTTTTGCAACTGGTGTCTTTGTTGATGACACTATTTGGGTGGGAAATGGGCAAGCTTCTATACAGCACATTTTTAATGTGGCCAATGAGTTTTTCCTCATCAATGACATTAACATAAACAGCAAGAAGACAGTTGCCATTCCTATTAACAAAAAAATGGGAGTTCCTGTTTTATCCATCAATGGCCAGACTATCACTGTTGCCAATCCTGGTGTGAGTCATTGATATTTGGGTATTTTTTTGTCCACCAATGGTTTGTCTAAGCCGAGTCTTGCCAAAGCCAATTCAGATATTAGGTTCTTCTCAAATATGGTTCTCTGGAAGGCTGTCTCTGATAAACAATTTTCTTATCTGGTTTCAGCTGTTTTGCAGCTCATAGTTAGTTATCGAACACAGTTTAGTTTTGTTTCCAAAGCTGTTTGTCTAAAATAGGACATTCTAATTAGAAAAAGTCTTAAGTCAAAAGCCAATTTGCCGAGAGACTTTCCTAATGAGGCATTGCACCACCCCTTTCTTTATGGACTGAAATCTTTTGAACAGTTGCAAGCTGAATGCAAGATAGCTTTTATTGTGCAATTTGTGAATTTTTCTGGAATTTTTGGCTGACTGTTTGAATATTGATTTTTGGATTTGCAGGTTTTGTGCTGGACTCCATTGAATCCTCTTTAATATCCTGTTAAGCTAAGAGTGAACACTTCAAACAATTTTCTAGTGGGTATGGTTTGTATATTTCTTGACAACAAGCTGTCTTTGGATAACAAGCTTCCCTGTGCCTTTTGCTCTCTTGGCTGTTTCTCAATGTCATTAGTATTGGATAATCCTTTGTATTTCAATGTGGTTTGCTCCTTGAAAATTGCTGGTGTGGCATATGGTAACCAACTTCTGGACAAGAATGGTTCTGTTGTTAGTTGGCATACATTTCGCCAATGGAAAAGGCTTGGTTCTAGAGGCCCCATGTCTTTATGGTTTTTGAAGGCTTCCACTCATTTGAATAGTTGTTTGCACACTTCTCCTCCTGTGGGTTTAGCTTCTGTCTGTGCTAGTGTTTTAGATTCGACGTCTTTTGCTGATATTCATGAAGAGATTCATGGATTGTGGGCTGATAAGATTGATGTTTATACTGACAGTTCTCTTAGAGGCTTGGGTACGTTTCAAGTGGCATGTGGTGCTGCCGTGTATTTTCCTAGCTTAAACAAAGATTTAGGGGTGGAAGTACATGGTGTGCTGTCTTCAATTCTGGCTGAATTACAGGCTGTTGCTCTGGCTCTGGAGTGTGTTCCTGCCTCTGTTTCAGTGGCTTTGCACACAGATAGTCAAGTGGCTATTGATGCATGTGTGGCCGAATTGGGTCTCTTGCAGCCAGATTGTTGCAATAGTTGCTGAATAGAAAGGCGCCATGTGGTTGATTTGATTAAATTCAAAGATCTGACTGTCTGCTAGATCAAAGTCAAAGATCATGCTGGCATTACTGGTAATGTTATGGCTGATGTTTTTGCTGAACAAACTGCACACTCTAGGGTCTCTCTCCCTATCAGAATTAATTGTAGATATGTGGTTGCTGATGGCAGGCCAGTTTCTGGTAATGCCTGCCATTTTGTACGTGACATTTTTCATTCCATTTACAAGTTTCAGTAGGAGGTAAGTCCTGGCCAAGGGGTTTTGTCTTGTTTGTTTGGTCTGGTTGTTGATTGGAATAGTACCACTCTAGTTTGGCACTCTAACTCTCATATGCTCTCTGGGAGTATGTGTCGAGCCTCTGCTGCTCTTTGTATGTACTTCATGAAAGCTGTTCATTTCAAGTTGTCTGTTGCTGTTCAAAAGAGACTGTATAATAAGGATTATTTTGGTGTGTTATGTCTATTTTGTGGTGATGTGGAACTTCCCGATCATGGCTTTATTTGTGTTAAGGATGCTTCTGTGTGGTCGGATATTTTGGGTAACTTTGGTGATTTGTGAAAAACTCTGATGGGTCCTGATCTACTGTCGCCATCTTTTATGTTGTGAGATTTCTTTAGGGGTGTCTGATGTTGGTTTGTATTCGGTTTTTTGCAAGGGATTTGTTCTTAAGAGTTGGATGGATGAGGCCATTGCTTCTCTTGGTGACAAGAAGAAAGCAGCCATTGTGGTGATAGATTTTGTCTGTTGTTTGGCTGAAAGTTATAGGATGAACCTCTGGCTTTTTAGGACTAAGTTCAGGTCTGACATAGAGAGAAGTGGTTTGATTGGTGATGATATTGTTGTGGCCAGTGCTCTTGGTGTGGGTGTTCTGCCTTTTTTAGTTGGCACAGTCCATCTTACTGGTGTGTTGGATTCTCTTGATGTCGGTTTTGGTTTTAAGGATAGGTTCTTGTTTTTGTCTGGTGCTGTTCATAGGGTTAGTGTTTCTATAAGTGTGTAGTGTTGCCTTGATTGGCTCAAGTGGCCAGTCACATGTAGCAAATACGTGAATCATGTTTAGTTAGCTACTTTTTTTTGTAACTTATTCTAGACTTTGGTTGGGCTATACTCATTAATAAATAAAATAAATAAAAAAATTATAATCTTAATTATTAAACTGTTTATTAAAAAATTAATCAGACTAAAATTCAAATATTTCTTAAAATTAAAATATTTTTATTGAAATTATTATTTAAAACCACAAAAAAGTTTTTATTTATAATTTTAATTATTAAAAATTTAATTATATTACATATAATAATTTTTAAATAAAACTATTTATTAAAAAAACAAATTATTTAATTTTAAGAATACAAAATTAAAAAAACTTAAAAGCTTAGCAAATTTAGTTTTAAGACTATTTAACTTAAAAATAACAAAATTAAATATTGATACTAAAAAAAAACAATTAATTAAACAGAAAAAATAAATATAAGCAAAGTATTTAACTTAAAAATATCATTAAAATTTAATATAATAAAGTTTTAAATTATGTTTTAACATATTTAATTTTAATTTTACTGCTAAAAAAGCAATTTTAAAAAATATCAAATAAAAATATTTTTTAACATAAAAATCAACAAAATAAAATTAATTATTTTTTAAAAATAAATTTTTAAGAAAATTATGTTTTAATTCAGAATTTTATATTTTTTATAACAAATTAAATTTAATTTAACTCATAATAAATTGACAAAAATTATATAGTAATTTTTATTTAAAAATTTCTTAAATTTAAAACAAATAATAATATATTATTTTGTCAATAATAAAAATATAATTAATATACAAGTTTTTTTATTGGTTTTATTCAAAATATTTTCAAGTTTATAAATAATAATACTTATAAACAAAAAAATAAAACAGTTTTAAATTTATTAATTTTTAATAGTTTTAGTTATATATACTAAATTTTTATTAATTAAAAAGAATAAATTGAAAACCAATAGATTAATTTAATTTAATTTACTAAATTTATTATAACTTTTTATCATAAATTAATTAATTACAATTAAATTAACTTGAAAAAATTTATAATAATTACTTTTTTAAAATATTTTTTAATAATTATTATTTATTAAAATGTTTTTTTAGTAATTAATACTATAGTTTTAATCAAACTAATTTTTAATATAAATATAAATTTCATAATTTTTTAAAATTTCAAAAGTAGTAATTTTTTTTAATAATAAACCAATTAATATTTAAAGCAAAATTTTTTTTTAATTATAAAAGTTAACTATTTAGATTTTAATATAATAAGACATAAAAGTAAAAGATAAATCTTATTATTTTTTATTTTAAAGTTAATAATATTAAATAAAAAAACTACTAATTTGTTTATATTTATTTTGTTTGTTTTTAGAGTATTTGTTTAAAAGTTTAAGAAAAATTTAATTTTATTATTTGTTTTGTATTTAATATTAATTATTGTATTTTTTTAATTTTTATATTAGAATCTGTTTTTATATTAGAATTTGATTTTATATTAAAATCTGTTTTTATATTTTTAAATTGTTTAATTAAAACACTAATTATAAACTTTTTTAAAATCAAAATATTATTAACAAGATTATAAGTAATCTTTTTTGTTAATTATAATACTATTAACAATAATAGTTATATTTAATAAAAAAAAATTAATGTTTTATAAAATATTTAAAAGAAAAAAAGAAAAAACAAAAAACAAAAATTAGTTTTTTGATTTTTTTGACTATTTAAACAATGAAAAAAAATAGTTAATAAAAAAATTAAAGATTTTGAGATTTTTTTTACAATAATAATAATTAGATTAAGATTAATTTTAATTAATTGCTTAAAAAACCTTGAATAAAATAAAATTTTTATTTAAAGCTAAAAAAAATGGTTTATTAATAATTAAAACTATTTTATATCTTTATTATTTAAGAAAAGTAGTTTAAAAAATGTTGTTTAGTTGTTTTAATTATCAAAAAAACTTTTTAAATATTAAAAATAATTAAAAACAATAGAAAAAAAAATTGGTTTTTTCCTTCCAATTTAAATATTTTAAATTTTAAATCAAATCAATCAGATATTACATTGTCCTCAATTTATAGGAGAACAAGTTATGATCGACAAACGCAATCAATGATTTAGGTGATATAAGAACGTGATGACGGAAAGTTGATCAGGACCTTTTGCAAACAGTAGTGAAACTTCAGCATTGTAAAACATGTCTTGAATAATAGGCTAATATCTGGTAATACAATAACAAATTCAGGTGTGGGATAAACTTGAACAAAAAAAGGAAAATGGCGAAATCGAAAATTGAAAAGTTAAAAAATATAGATTAAATTGAATTTTTATTATTATTTTATTTACCAAAGCAATTATTATGGAATAAATGATAAATATTTTAATTAACAGCTTTATTAATTAAATTAATATTAGTA